>RXID01017006.1:0-21666 GCA_005019695.1 Trichopus zeylanicus subsp. travancoricus
AGGAGGAGTTGTAGTAGTAGTAGGAGGAGCAGTAGTAACAGTAATAGTTGTAGAAGTTGAAGTGGTGGCAGTAGTAGTAGTTGGAAGAGTAGTAGGAGTAGTAGTAGTAACACTAATTGTAGTAGTGGTATTAGTAGTAGTACTAGTAGTAGGAGTAGTAGTTGTAGTAGTAGTAATAATAGTAGTAATAGTAGTAATTGTTGTAGTTGTTGGAGTAGTGGCTGTGCTTGTAGTAGTAGTCGTAGTTGTGGTGTACTAGTAGTAGTAGCCGATAGTCGTAGTTGTAGTGTACTAGTAGTAGCAGCGGCTGCAGCAGCGGCCGTAGTTGTGGTAGTAGCAGCAGCAGTAGCAGCAGAAACAGTAGTAATAGTAGCAATCATAGTAGTTATAGTAGTAGTAGTAGTAGTAGTAGTAATAGTAGGAGTAGTAGTAGCTGTAATAGTAGTAGTTGCTATTGTAATCGAAATAGAAGTAACATTAGTAGCATTAGTAGTAGTTGTTGTTATAATAGAAGTAGAAGTAGCATTTGTAGTAGTAGCAGCAGCAGCAGTAGTATTAGTGGCAGCATAATTACTACTATTAATCCTACTCCTACTGTTACTACTACTCCTCCTCCTCCTCCTCCTCCTACTACCACTACTTCTGCCACTACTCATACTCCTACTACTACTACTACTATCACTTCGACAACTACTGCTACTCTTATTACTACTTCTACACCTATTCCTGCTCTTGCTACTGCTACTACTACTCCAACACCTACTACAGGCACTCCTAATCGTGTTGTTGTTGATGCTGCTACTATAACTTCTACTACTACTTCTGCTACTGCTATTGCTGCTACTTCTACTGCTGCTCCTACTACTAAAGTTAATATGACTACTTCTACTACTGATCCTTGTACTATTTGCCTTATTACTACAACCACTACTACTGTGTCTACTACTACTACTACTACTACTGTTGTTGCTGCTGCCATTGCTAATACTACAATTGCCACCGCTGCTACAACTACTACGAGTATTGCTACTACTACTACTGCTACTACTACAGCTGCTACTACTACAACTTCTACTACTACTGTTGCGGATACTATTACAACTACTACTCTACTACTTCTACTACTACTACTACTAGTATTACTACAACTACAACTACTTCTATGACTACAGCTGCTGTTACTCCTACTACAACAACTACTACTATTACTATTACTACTACAACGACTACCATTACTACTACTACTGCTACTACGACTACTACTATTCCTACTGCTCCTACTACTGCTGCTACTACTATTTCTATAACTACTACTCCTACTACTACTACTACTATTACACCAACTCACACTACTACTACTACTACTACTAGTACTAATATTATTACTACTGCTACTATTTCTACTACCTCAACTCATACTACTATTATTGCTACAGCAAAAACTAGTACTACTACAACTAATACTATAATTATAAGAACAACTACTACTAGTACTACCACAACTACAACTATCACTCCTATTGCTACTGCTACTGCAACTGCTACAACAACTACTATTACTACAACTACTACACCTCCTAGTATTGTTACTACTACTACAGCTCCATCTACTACTACTGTAACACCTTCCGCTACTACTATTACTACTAGTACTGTAACGCCTTCCGCTACTGCTACTGCTACTACTATTGCTACTCCTATTACAACCACTAATACCACTACTAATACAAAAACTACTGCTACTATTGTTGCTACTAGAACAACTGCAACTACTATTACTCCTATTACTACTACACCTACGACTACTACTACTACTAACACTACTACTACAACTATTCCTACTCCTACTCCTACTACTAGTACTTCTACTTCTACCACTACAACTAGAACTACTACAACTCCTACTCCAAATCCCATTACTACCACTTCTACCCGTACACCAACAACTACAACTTCAATTACGACTACTACTGCTAATACTATTATTACTACTTTTGCAAATAGTACTACTTCGGTTACCACCACCACCACCACTACTACTACTAATACGACTACTACTACTACTATGAGTACTACTGCTGCTGCTGCTGCTACTACTACTACTACTATTACTACTATTACTACTGCTACTGCTACTATTACACTGCTACTACAAGTACTACTACTAGAATAACTACTACTCCTACAACTTCTACTATTACCACGACTAATACAACGACAACTACTACTACCACTAGCACTTTTACTACTCTTACTTCAACTACTACTACTCCTACTACTACTATTACTACTACTAATACCACTGCTACTCCTACAACTACTACCGCAACTCCTACTACTACTACAACTACTACTACTACGACTATTACTACTATTGCTACAATTACTACAACTTCTACTACCACAACTACTAATACCGCTGCTACTACTACCACTCTACTACTACTACAAACTACTTCTAATACTACTATTACGACGACAACAACAACAACAACTACTACTACACCTACCACCACCACCACCACTACTACTACTACAACTTCCAATACTACTACTACTGCAACTACTACTATGACTACTACTAATACTACTACAACTACTATTACTATTACTACTAATACAACAACTACTACTATTACTACTACTACGGGTAATACTACTGCTGCTATTATGACTACTACTACTACCGCCACTACTGCTACTATGACACTACTAAATACTGCTGCTAGAATTACTACTACTCCTACAGCTACTACTATTACCACTACTAATACTACTACTGTTGTCACCGCTACTACTACTACTACTTCAACTACTACTACTCCTACTACTATTACTATTGCTAATATGACTACTACTACTACGATTACTACCACAACTCCTACTCCTACAATAGCTACTCCTACTACTACGACAATTACTACTACAACTACAATTACTACGAATTCTCATACCACAACTACTAATACTGCTACTACTCCTACTCCTACTCCTACTCTACTGCTCTACTACTTCTACTACTAATGCTTCTACTACTTCTACTCCAACTTGTACTACTACTACTGCTCCTACTACTACTGCTACTACTACAACTGCTAATATTACTACTACAACAACAACTAGTCCTACTAGTACTACTACAACTACTACTACTACAACAGCTACTGCTACTACTACTACAACTAGTTCTACCACTACTCCCACTCTTACTACTACTCCTGCAATAACAACCACTAATCCTACTCCAACCACTACTACTACAACTCCTACACCTTCCACTACTAGAACTAGTACAACAACAACAACAACAACAACAACTACTACTTCTACTATTACTTCTACTCCAACTCCTACTACTACCATTACTACTACCAACAAATTGCTTCTACTGGTACTATTGCTACTACTACTCCACCGATTACTACTATTACTACTACTACTACTACTACTACTACTACTACTACTACTACAATTACTTCTAATTCTACTACTACTACGATAACAACTACTCCTACAACTACTACAATTACTAATAATACTACTACTGCTACCACCATTCCTGCTGCTACTGCTACTATTGCGGCTACTGCAGCTACTACTACTACTGCTACTACTACTACCACAGCTGCTGCTATTGCACTGACTACTACTGCTACTACTACATCTACTACTACTCCTACTATTGCTACTACAACTACTACGATTACAACTGCTACTACTATGAGTACAACTGCTACTGCTGTAACTACTACTATAATTACTACTACTACTACTACAACTGCTACTGCAACCACTACTACTACAACACCAACAACTACTACTTCTACTTCTACTACCACAGGTACTGCTAATAGTACTAATACAACCACAACTACTGCGATAACTACTGCTATTGCTTATATGACTACCACTACTACTATAACTACTAGTACATCTACTACTACTACAACTACTACTATGACTACTACAATCGCTATTAAAGTAACAATTATTGCTAATTCTATTGCTTCTACTACTACTACTATTGCTACTTCTACTACTACTATCACTTTTGTTACTACTACTACTACTTCTACCACTACCACTACTGCTACTACTACTTCAGCTACTCTAGCTATTATTACTACTACTGCTGTTGCTACTACTACTGCTACTGTTGCCATTGCTACTCCTATTGCTAATACAACAACTACAACCACTATTACTACAACTACTACTTCTACAACAATAATAACAACAACAACAACAACAATAACTACTACTACTACTACTACTACTACTATTACTCCTTCTACTACTATTGATACTATTGCCACTGCAATTGCTACAACTACTACTACCACTACTACTGCTACTATTACTGCTACTATTGCTACTACTTCTACAATTGCTACTATTACTACGATTACTACTGCTTCTACATTACTACTACTACTACCATTACTATGATTATTACTTACTTTTATTACAACAACTACTACTATTACCCTTACTACTACTACTGTTACTACTACAAATACGGCTACTACTACCACTACTGCCACTACTGCTACTACTATACTGCTCCTGCTATTGTTGTTGCCTCTACCACTACTATTACTACTACAATTACCGCTGCTACTGCAATTACTACTGCTACTACAACTACTACAACTACTACTACCACTACTACCACTTCTACTACTACTGCTACTACTACCACAACAACAACAACAACTACTACTACTATAGCTACTACCACTACTACTTCAACTCATACTATTACTGCTTCTCATGCTACTACTAGTACCTTTGCTAAATCTACTACAACTACTACTATTTTTACTATTACTACTACAGTTACGGCTACTGCTATTGCTACTATTTCCCCTACAACTAATATGTTTGCTACTACCAAAACTACTACTACTGATATTACTACTAGTACAAATACTAATACTACTACAATAATTTCTTCTAGTACTACTACAACTACTACTACTTTGCCCCAACTACTACTACTAGTATGACTACTGCTCCTGCTACAACTGCTATCACTACTGTTGCTACTGTTTCTGCTTTTACTACTACTACAACAACAACAACTACTAATGCTGTTACTACTACTACTACTGCTGCTACTACTACTACAAGTTCTACTACTACTACTACTATTACTACAACTACTACTTATGCTACTACTGACTACTACTATAAAACTTACTATAAAACTTACTACTACTGTTGCTGTTACTACTGCTAGAACTATGACTATAGTAACTACAAGTACTACTACTACTACAATTGCTACTGCTACTACTACTGCTGCTGCTGCTGCTACTACTACTGCAACTACTAATACTTCTACCACTACTTCAACTGTTGCTACAGCTACTACTACTACAGCTATTACAACTGCTTATACTAGTACTACTTCTGCTACTACTGCAGCTACTACTAAAACTGCTACTACTACTACTGCTATTATTATACCACTACTACTGCTACGATTACTACTACTATTGCTACTACTGCTACAATTGCTACTATTACTACGATTACTACTACCTCTACTATTACAACTACTACTACCATTACTACGACTATTACTACTTTTATTACTACAACTATTACCACAACTACTACTATTACTCTTACTACTATTTCTGCTACTACTACAACTACGGCTACTACTACCACTATTGCCACTACTGCTACTACAACAACTGCTACTACTATACTACTACTGCTATTGCTGTTGCCTCTACCACTACTATTACTACTACAATTACCGTTGCTACTGTAATTACTACTGCTACTACAACTACTATAGCTACTACGACCACTACTACCACTTCTACTTCTACTACTACTGCTACCACAACAACAACAACAACCACAACTACTATAGCTACTGCCACTTCTACTACAACTCATACTACTACTACCTGAATTATTACTACTACTACTGTTATGGCTACTGCTACTGCTACTATTTCCCCTACAACTAATATGTCTGCTACTACTACTACTTCTACCATTAATAGTTATACTACCAAAACTACTACTATTGATACGACTACTATAATAACTTCTGGCTGTACTACTACAACTACTATTACTTTGCCACAACATTGCTACTAGTATGACTACTGCTCCTGCTACAACTGCTATCACTATTGCTACTACTGTTTCTACTTTTACTACTACTACTACTAATGTTGTTACTACTACTGCTACTACTACTACTTCTTCTACTACTACTACTACAACTACTACTTCTCCGACAACTACTACTTCTGCAACTACTACAGCTACTCTTAGTACTACTATTACTACTACTACTACTATAAAAATTGCCGGTACAATTGCTATTACTACTGCTAGAACTATGACTACAGTAACTACTAGTACTAATACTACTATAAGCGCTACTGCTGCTACTATTACTACTACTACTGCTACTGCTACTACTGCAACTACTAATACTTCTACCACTACTACAACTACTGCTACAGCTACTACTATTACAGCTATTACAACTGCTCATACTAGTACTACTTCTGCTACTACTACAACTACCACTAAAACTGTTGCTACTACTACTGCTATTATTACTACCACTACTACTACTATAGTTACTACTTCTACTTCTACAACTGCTACTATTGCTACTTCCAGTACAATTACTACTGCGACTACAAATACAACAATTACTACTACTACTACTATTACTACTTCTGCTACTACTACTACTACTACAACTACTACAACTACTACTATTGCTACTTTCGGTACTACCTCAATCAGTACTACTGCTACTACTACTCCGGCTGCTGCTACTTTGGGTACTACTACTACTACTGCCACCACTACTACTACTACCACTACTACTTCTACAAACGCTACTACTACTACTTCGGACACTACTACTACTACTCCCATTGCTACTACTACTGCTGCTACAACTACTACTTCTGTTGTTGCTACTACCCCTAATACTACTATTACTACTACTGCTGTTACTACAACTACTATTACTCCTGCTGTTGCTACTTCGGGTACTAGTACTACGACTGCCACTACCACTACTACTTCTACAAATGCTACTATTGCTACTTCGGATAATACTACTACTACTCCCATTGCTACTACTCCTACTACTACTATTACTACTAGTAGTACTTCTATTAATACTAGTACTACAATATCCACCACTACTACTACTACTTCTTCTAATACTATTAGTACAACTACTACTATTACTACAAATACTTCTACTAGTACTAGTACTACTATTGCTACTACTGCTGTTGATGCTATTGCTACTTCTACTACTACTACTTCTCCTACTACGAATTCTAGTACTATAACTATGACTCTTGCTGCTACTACTTCTACTATGACTACTATCGCTACTTCGACTGCTACAACTACTTCTACTATGACTACTTTCGCTACTTCGACTGCTACAACTACTGCTACCATAGCTGCTACTACTACTAATACTAGTACTTCTGCTACTACGATTACCATAGCGGCTACTACTACTATTTCTACTACTGCATCTACTACGACTGGTGCTACAACTACTACTATTACTACTACTACTACTATTACTTTTACTAGCGACAACCACTATTACTATTACTACTACTGCTACCACTAGCACTACTACTACGATTACAGCTACTGCTAATACTCGTACTATAATAACTACTACTGCTACTTCTACTACTACTAGTACTACTACCACTATTACTACTCCTATTACTACTACTACTGCTAAAACTGCTACTATAGAAATAGCTACAGCTATTGTTCCTGCATCAACATCTACTATCGCTACTACGGCCACTACTGCTATAGCTACCACCATTACTACTGTAACTATTGCTACTACTGCTACTAGTATTACTACTTCTATTATTATTGCTACTACTACTACTACTTCCCCTCCTACAACTAATACTGCTACTACTTCAGCATCTACTATGACTATTATTACTCGTAGTATAACTACTACTACAACTACTTCTATAGCTACTACTTCTACAACCATTACGACTACAACTACTACTACAACTGCTGCTGCCACTCTGGCTCCTATTGCTACCACAGTTATTACAACTACGACGGCTACTACAACTACTTCTATTACTACTACTACTATTGCTACTCCTATTGTAACTTCAATTACTACTTCTAGTACTACTACTGCTATGGCTACTATGACTCCCACAGCTACTATCATTAAAATAACTACTTTTGCAATAACTACTAATACTACTATTACTACTACTGCTACTATTGCCACTGCAGCTATTGCTGCTACCAGTACTACTACCACGACTACTACTGCCACTGCAGCAATTGCTGCTGCAACTACTACTACTACTACTACTACTACTACTACTATTGCTACTAATCCTATGCCTACTACTACCAATAGAACTACTACTACTGCTGTTGTTGCTACTCCTACAAATCCTACTATAGGTACTGCTACTAATGCTACAACTACTACTACTTCTACTACTTCTACTGTTACTACTATTGTAACAACTAGTACTACTATTACAACTACAACAATAACTACTACTACTACTTCTGCTGCTGCTGTTGCTACTGCTACTACTATTACTACTACTTCTATAACTACTGCTACTTCTACTTCGGGTACTACAACAACTGCTACTACTACTACAGCTACTAATACTACTACTGCTACTTAGGATACTACTACTACAACTTCCACCACCACCACCACTACTACTACTACTTCTACAAATGCTACTACTGCTACTTCGGGTATAATAATAATAATACTACTACTACTACAACAACAACAATAATAATAACTACTACTGCTGCTGCTACTACTACTACTACAACTGCTACTACAGCTACTGCTACTACTCCGACTACTACTATTACTATAACTGTTACTGCTACTGTACTATTGCTACTACTACAACAATGACCACTACTACCATCACTGCTACTACTATTACTACTACTTCTAATACTACTAGTACTACTACTTCTACTATTATTATGACTACTTCAACTACTACTAGAACTACGACTACTACAACTATAGCAGCTACTGCTATTTACTACTACTACTACTAATTCTACTACTATAGCTACGACTCATGTTGCTACTACTTCTGTTACATTGAAAGCTACAACAAAAATAACAACAACAACAACAACAATAACAACAACAATAATAACTACTACTACTACTACTACTACTATTATTACTACTACTATTACTATAGTGGCTACAACAACTACTACTACTTCTACTACTGCTTCTACTACTACCACAATGGCTACTACAACAACTACTACTACTATTGCTAGTACAACTGCTACTACTTCTGCTACAACAACTACATCAACTACTACTACTATGACTACCACTATAATTACTACTACTGCCACTACTGCTATCGCTACTACTGCTACCACCACTTCTATTTATACTACAACTCCTACTACCGCTACTACTCATATTCCTAACACTACTGCTACTACTAGTGCTGCAACCACTGCTGCTACAGCTAGTACTGCTGCTAATAATGCCACTATTACTGTGACTAATACCACCAATGCTGCAACTACTACTACTATATCAAATATTGCTGTTGTCACTGCTACTGCTACTGCTACCATAAATACTACTGCTGCTGCTACTTCTACTACTACTTCTACTATAGTAGCTACTACTACTACTAATATTGCTTCTACTACTACTGCTAGAAAAACTACAACTACTACTACTTCTACTACCACTCTACTTTTGTTGCTTCTACTACAATTGGTAGCAGTAGTAGTAGTTCTTGTTGTTGTTGCTTCTACTACTATTAGTAGCAATAGTAGTACAAGTAGTTGTGGTAGTTATAACTATAGTAGTAGTAGTAGCAGAAGTAGTAGTAGTAGTACTTGTTGTAGCAGTAGTCGTAGTCATAGTAGTAGTAGCTATAATACTAGTAGCGATAGTAGCATTAGTAGGAGAAGTTGTAAAAGTAGTAGTTGTAGAAGTAGTAGTAGTAGTAGCTATAATACTAGTTGCAATTAGCGTTGTTATAGTACTAGTAGTTGTAGTGGTAATATTAGTTGTAGCAGTAGCAGTGGTTACAGTAATTGTAATAGTGGCAATAGTCATGGAAATAGGAGAAGTTATAGTAGTAGTTACAGCAGCCTTAGTGGCAGCAACATGAGTAGTAGCAGTTATAGTAGTTGTTGTAGCAGCTGGAGTAGGAGTAGAAGTTGTAGCAGCAATAGTAGCTATAGCAAAATATTTAGTTGTAGCTGTAGTAGTAGTAGCAGTAGTAGTAGCAATCATAGTAGTAATAATAGTAGTATCGATAATAACAGTATAGATGTAGTAGTAGCAGTAGAAGTAGTAGTAGTTATTATTGTAGCAGCAGCAGTAGTAGTAGTACAAGTCGTAGTAGTAACTATTGTAGTAGCAATAGTAGTAGTAGCAGTAGTAGTAGTAGCAGTAGTAGTAGTGGCAGTAGTTGTTGTAGTAGTAGTAGTAGTAGTGGCAGTAGTAGTGGTAGTAGCAGCAGTCATAGCAGTAGCAACAACAGTAGTAGTAGTGTTAGCAGTAACATCAACTGTAGTAGCAGTAGCTTTAGTAATAGTAGGAGAAGTTGCTGTAGTGGTAGTAGTTGAGGTTGTACTAGTAGTAGTAGCAGCAGCAGTAGTAGTAGCGAACTCACAGATAACTATTGAACTTCTCTTGTTTATTAATCTCTGGTTATATCTGGCGATGATTTGCAATGGAGCTCCCCGGTTCCTTATATGGAGAACCGTGGGCAGGCTTACATAAGCACTTACCAAAGCGCAAGCTTTATAGCACACCGCGCAGATGATAAGAAGGCATCTGCGCATAGTAAATTACTTTACAGCACACATATCTTACAAACAACTTGACAGCAGAAGTAGTAGTAGTAGTTGTATTAGTAGTAGCAGTAGCAGTAGTAGCAGCAGCAGCAGTAGTACTAGTTGTAGTGGTTATAGCAATAGCAAAAGTAGCAATATTCTTAGTAATAGTAACAGTTATAGTAGTAGTCATAGTTATAGTAGTATTAGTAGCAAGAGTAGTGGTAAGAGTAGTAGTAGTACCAGTATTAGTAGTATTGTCATTGTTATTATAGCAATAGAAGCAGTTGTAGCAGCAGCAGCAATAGCAGTAGTAGTAGTAATAGAAGTAGAAAAAGTGCTAGTCATTGTAGTAGTAGTCATTATTGTAGTAGTTGTTTTTGAAGTAATAGTAGTAGAAGTAGCAGCAACAATAATAGTATTAGTGGTGGGAGCAGTAGTATTATAAGGTCTAGCAGTAGTAGGAGTTGCAGCAGTAGCGGTAGTAGTAGTGGCAGTAGTTGTAATAACAGTAGTAGAAGCAGTCGGAGTTGTAGCAATAGTAGTTGCAGTAGTAGCGTTAGCATCAATAGTAGTAGTAGTGGTATTATCATTAGCACTACTAGCAATAATAGCAGTAGTAGCAATAGTAGTATTAGTAGCAGTAGCAGTAGAAGTTGTCATAGAAGCTATAGTAGTAGTAGTAGCAGCAGCATCAGTAGTAGTAGCAAGAGCAGTAGTCATAGCAGTAGTAGTAACACTAGCTACAGGAGTACCAGCAATAATATTAGCAGAAGTAGGAGCAGTAGTACTAGTAGTTATAGTAGTAGTAGCAAGCGAAAGTAGTAGTAGTTGAAGCAACAATTGTAGTTGTAGCTATAATACTAGTAGCAATAGTAATAGTAGTCGGAGAAGTTGTTAGAGTGGTAGTCAGAGTCGTAGTTGCAGCAACAATAGTAGATGTAGTAGTAGTAATAGTAGTAGTGGTGGTGGTAGTAGTGGTAGTAGTAGCAGTAGTTGTAGTAGTAGTAGCAGCAATAGCATCAGTACTAGTAGAAATAGTAGTAGTAGTAGTAGTAGTAGTAGTAGTAGTAGTAGTAGCAGTAGTAGTAGTAGTAGTGGTAGTAGTTATAGAAGTAGCCACGGTAATAATAGAAGTAGTGGTAGTGGCATTTGTTGCCGTAGTTGTAGTAGTAGTAGTATTGATAGTTGCAGAACTAGTAGTTGCAGTAATAGTAGAAGTAGTTATAATTATAGTAGTTATAGAATCTATAGTAGTTTTAGTAGAAATAGTAGAGTAGTAGTATTATTAGTTGTTGTAGTAGTAGTAATAATAGAAGTCGGAGGATTTAGTAGCAGCAATAGTAGTAATAGTAGCTATAGCAGCAACAGTAGCAAAGCAGCAGCAGCAGTGATAGTAGTAGTAGTAGTGGTTGTAGTAGTAGTAGCAACACCAATAGTAGTAGTGGAAGCAGTAGCAGCTGTAATAGTAGTAGCAATAGTTGTAGCAGTAGTAGTAGCAGAAGTAGTAACAGTAGCAAAAGTAGTAGTAGTAGTAGTAGCAATAGTACTTGTAGTTGTAGCAACAGTAGGAGTAGAAAAAGTAGTAGAAGAAGTCACAGTAGTATCAATAGTAGTAGCCGCAGTAGTTCCAGTAGTAGTAGTGGCACTAGCAGCAGAAGCAGTAGCATTTGTGCCCGTCTTTTTATTACTAGAAGTAGTAGTAGTAGCAGCATCAGCAAAAGTAATAGTAGTAGTTGTAGCGATAGTAGTTGTAATAGTAGTAGTAGCACAATTAGGGGAAGCATAAGTAGTAGAAGAAGTACTAGTGGTAGTTGTAGTAGAAGCAGTAGCAGTAGTTGTAGTAATAGTTGTAGTAGCAGTAGTAGCAGTAGTAGTAATAGTAGTAGTAGTAACATTAGTCATGCAACACTAGCAATAATAGCAGCAGGTCTACTAGTAGCTGTTGCAATAGTAGTAGCAGAAGTAGTTACAGTAGTACTTGTAGTTATTGTACTAGAATCAATAGCAATAGTAGTAACAATAGTGGTAGTTGTAGCAGTAGTATTAGTAGTAGAAGTACTATTAGTAGTAGTTGTAGTAGTAGCAATAGGAGTAGTCATAGCAGTAGCAGTAGCAGTAGCAACAGTAATAGTTGTTATTATTATTGTAGGAGAAGTTGTAGTAGTTGTGGTAGTAGTAGTAGCAGTTGTTGTTGTAGTTGTAGTAGCAGTAGTAGTCTTAGTAGTAGCAATAGTAGTAGTTGTAATAGTAGTAGTAGCAATTATAGTAGTAGTAGTTGTATTAGTGTAGCAGTAGTCATAGTAGTAGTAGTGGCGGTAGTACTAGTAGTAGTAATTGTAGTAGTAGTAATAGTTGTTAATATTGTAGTAGTAGTAGAAGTAGCAGTAGTAGTAGTACCTATAGCAGTAGTAATGGTAGTAGTAGTAGCAGTAGTATTAGTTGCCACAGTAGTAGTAGTTGGTGTAACAATAGTAGTAGGTATAGTAGTAGTAGTAGTAGTGGTAGTAGTTGTAGAAGAAGTAGTATTTGAGATAGTAGTGGAAGTCAGAGTAGGTGCACAAGTTGTTGTAGTAGTAATAGGAGCAGTAGTATCAGTAATCGAAGTAATAGCAGTCGCAGCATAAGTACTAGCCATATAGTACGAGTAGCAGTAGTTGTAGTAGCAGAAGTAGTAGTAGAGGGAGAAGTAGTAGTAGCAGCAACAGCAATAGAAGTAGCAGAAGTAGTGGTAGTAGGAGAAGTTATAGTAGTAGTAGAAGTAGTAATAGTAGCATTTGTAGTAGTAATAGTGGTAGCAGTAGTAGCGGTAGCAGTAGTAGTAGTAGTAGTAGCAGCAGCAGCAGTAGTGGTAGTAGGAGTAATAGTAGTAGTGGTAGTTGTATGTGAAGTAGTAGTTGAAGCTATAGCAATAGTTAAAGTAGAAGTAGTAGAAGTTATACTAAAAGTTGTAGTTATAGCACAAGTTGTAGTAGTTTTAATAGTAGCAGTACTAGCAGTAGTTGCAATAATAGTAGTCACAACAGTAGCAATAGAAGCAGTAGCCGAAGTAGCAGAAGAAGTAGTAGCAGTAGCTGGAACAGCTGAGTTAGTAGTCGTAACAGTTGAGGCAGTAGTAACAGTTGAGGTAGTCGTAGTAGCAGGAGCTGCAGTAGTTGTGGTAGTTGCAGTCATAGTGGTAGGAGAAGTAGCAGTGGTTGTCGTAGAAGCAATGGGACTGGGAGTTCTAGAAGTAGTAGTAGTAGTTGTTGAAGCGGTATTACTAGAAGTTGTAGTAGTAGCAGTCGTAGTTGTAGAAGAAGCAACAGCCGAAGTAGTAGGAATAGAAGTAGTAGTAGTAGTTTTAGTAGTCGTAGTAGGAGCAGTTTTGTAGTAGCAGCAGCAACAACAGTAGTAGCTATAGTAGTAGTAGCACTAGGAGAAGTAGGAGAAGTAGTAGTAGTAGTAGCAGTAGCTGTAGCAGTAGCAATAGTGGTAGTTGTAGCAGTGTAGTAGTAGTAGTAGTGGTAGCAATAGCAGTAGACGCAATAGCGGTAACAGTAGTAGAAGTAGTAGGAGAAGTAGTAGCAGTAGCAGTAGATGTCATTGTAGCATTAGTAGATGTCACAATTGTAGTAGTTGTAGTAGTTGTTGTAGTAGTAGTAGTAGTGGTAGTAGAAGCAATAGTAGCAGGAGAAGCAACAATAGTAGTAGTACTAGTAGGAGCATCACAAGCAGCAGCTGTATTAGTAGTAGTTGCAGTTTGAGAAGTAGTAGTAGTGATAGTAACTATAGTAGTATTAGAAGTAGCAACAATAGTAGTAGTAATAGTAGCAGCAGTAGCAATGGTAATATTAGTAATAGAGTAGTAGTAGCAGTAGTAGCAGTAGTAGTCGCAGGAGTAGTAGGTCTAGTAGTAGTAGTAGTAGTTCGTTATATTAGTCGTTAGCCGTTATTAGCCCCCCGAAGTAGTCTGAAGTCAAAAACACAAAACCCCAAATCGTAGTAGTAGTAGTTAAGTAGTAGCGTAGTTGTGTCTATCGTTCTCGTAGTAGTTATTGTAGTCGTAGCCAGCAGTAGCAGTCGTTTTAGTGGTGGTGTAGTAGTAGTAGCCAGTCGTTAGTAGCCGTAGTAGTAGTAGCTGTCGTCGTTTGTAGTAGTCGTCGTATTAGTAGTAGTTGTTGTTGTTGTTCGTTTTGCTTAACAACAATAGCAGTTATAGCGATGTTAGTAGGAGTAATAGTTGTAGTAGTAGTAATAGTAGTAGCAGAAGTAGTAGTGTTAACAGTAGTAGTCGTAGTCGTAGTGGTAGTTATAGTAGAAGTAATAGTAGTGGAAGTAGCAGCAACATTTGTAGCAGTAGTAGTAGTGGCAATAGTAATGCTAGTAAGAGTAGCAGTACTTGTAGCAGCAGCAACATAGCAGCAGTAGCAGTAGCAGTAGTAGTTGTAATAATAGTAATAATATTAGTTGGAGCAGTTGTAGTAGTAGTAGCTATAGTAGAAGTTGTAGCGGTAGTGGTGGAAGCATCCGTAGTAGTCGTAGGAGTAGCATAAGCAATAGTAGTAGCAATAATTGCAATAGTAGAAATAGTAATAGTAGGTGTAGTCGAAGTAGTAGAATAAGTAGTAGAAGTAATCGTAGTAGTAGTCCTAGTAGCAAAAGTAGTAGTAGCAGTCATAGAAGCTATAGTAGCGGTAGATACCATACTGATAGTTGTAGCAGTTGTAGTAGTAGTTGGAGAAGTAGTAGAAGTAGCAACTATAGCTTTAGTAGTTGTTGTTGTAGTTGCAGGAGTAGAAGTAGTAGCAGCAGTAGCAATAGTTACTGTTGAATCAGCAGTAGTTGTTGCAGTAGCAGCAGTAGTAGTAGTAGCGAAAGTAGTAGCTGTGAAAGTAGTAGAAGTAGTAATAGTAGTAACAACAGTAGTAGTAGCAAAAATTGCAGAAGTAGTACCAGAAGAAATAGTAGTAGGAGAAGTGGTAATAGTAGTTGTAGTAATACTAGTAGTATTAGTAGTAGTAGTCATAGTATTAGTTGTAGCCATAGTAGGCATTGCAATAGTAGTAGTAGTAGTAGTAGTAGTGCAAGTAGGAGTAGTAGCAATAGGAGTAGTTGCAGTAGTAGTATTAGCATTAGTGGTACCAGTAAAAGTAGTAGTAGTTGTTGTAGAAGTTGTATTAGTTGTAATAGTAGTAGAATTAGCTGTACTAGCAGAAGTAGTGGTCATAGTAGTAGTAGTACCAGTAATAGTCGCAGTGGCAGTTGTTGTAGTTGCAAAAGTAGTAGTTGTTGTACTAGAAATTGAATTCATTGTAGTAATGGTGGTGGTGGTGGTAGCAGTAGTAGCAGTAGCAGCAGCAGTAGCAGTAGTAGTAGGAGTAGGAGTAATAGTACTAGTAGTAGTAGTAGTAGTAGTAGTAGTCATTGAAATAGTGGCCTATGTAGTAGTAGTAGTACTACTGGTAGTCGTAGCAGTCATAGCTGTCATAGCTGCAGAAGTAGTTGCAGTAGTAGTAGTCATAGTGGCGACTGTAGTAGCAGTAGTAGTACTAGTAATAGAAGTTGCCGCACAAAAAGTAGAAGTTGTAGCTGGATTATCAGTAGTAGCAGCAGTGGTTGTAGTAGAAATGGTAGTAGGCATAGTAGTTATAGTAGGACTAGGACCAGTAGTAGTATAAGGTGTAGCAGTAGTAGTAGCCGTAGCTATAGTAGTTCATGTAGTAGTAGTAGTAGTACCTGTAGTAGCAAAAATAGCAATAGTTGTAGTAGCTATAGCAACAACAGCGCAGCAGAAGTAGTAGTAGCAGTGTTACAGGGAGTAGTAATTGTCATAGTGGTAGTAGTAATAGTCATTGTGGTAGGAGTATTAGTAGTAGTTGTTATTGTTGTAGCAGTGGTAGTAGTAGTATTATTAGTAGTAGTAGTAGAAGTAGGCATAGTAGTAGTAGTAGCAGAAGTAGTAGTAGAAGTAGTAGTAGTAGCAGCAGTAGAGGCAGTTGTAGCAGTAGTAGTAGAAGTAGTAGAAGTAGTAGTTGCTATTGTATTTATAGCGATCGTAACAATAGAAGAAGTAGCAGCAATTGTAGTAGCAGCAATTCTAGAAGCAGAAGTAGTATTAGCATTTGTGGCAGCCGCAATACTAGTAGTAGTAGTGGTTGTAGTAGTAGTAGTAGTAGTAGTGGTTGTAGTAGTAGTAGTAATAGCCGTAGTAGTAGTAGTAGCAGCAGCTATAGTAGTTGTTTCAGTAGCAGCAGTAGCAGTAGCAGTAGTAGCAGAGCCGCAGTAGTAGTAGTAGTAGTAGTAGCAGAAGTCACAGTTGTAGTATTAGTAGTAGGAGCAGCAGGAGTAGTAATAGTAGTAGTTATAGTAGTTGTACAAGCAACAGTAGTTGCAATTGTAGCAGTAGTACTAGTAGTAGCTTTAGTAGTTGTAGTAGTAGGTGTTGCAGCAGTAGCAGTAGTTTTAGTCATTGTAGCAATAGTAGCAGTTGTAGGAGTGGCAGTAGTAGTAGTAGTAGTTGTAGTAGTAGGAGTAGTGTTAGTAGTACTCGCAGTAGACAAAGTAGCGGTAGTAGTCGCAAAAGTAGTAGTACTAGTAGTAGTAGAAGTGCTAGTTGTAGTAGTTGAAGTTGTACTAGTAGTAATAGTAGTAATAGTAGTAGTTGTTGTAGTAGTAGCCGTTGTAGTAGCAATAGTAGTTGCTGAAGTGGTAGTAGTGGTAGTAGTAATAGTAGTAGTATTAGAAGTAGTATTATTAGTTGTAGTAGTGTTAGTTGTAGTAGTAGTATTAGTAGCAAAAGTAGGAGTAGTAATCGTATTAGTAGTAGAAGTAGTTCTGGTAGTATTTGTAGTAGAAGTAGTATACAAGTAACAATAGTAGCAGTAGTTGCAATAGTAGTAGTAGTCGTGGTGGTTGTTGTAGTAAAAGTAGTAGTAGCAGTAGTAGCAGCAAGAGTCGTAGTAGTAGCAGTAGAAGTAGTACCAGTTGTAGTAGCAGTAGTAATAGTAGTAGTGCCAATTGTACTGGTAGAAGTCATAGTAGTTGAAGTAGTAATTGGAGCAGTAGTAGTTATTGTAGCGGTTGTAGCAGTAGTCGTGGGATAAGCAGTTTGTAGTAGTAGAAGCTGAAGTACTAGTAGTCACTTTAGTATTAGGAGTATCATTAGTAAAAATAATAATAGTTGTAGTAGTCGTAGTATTACGAGTATAAGCAATAGTAGTTTCCCTGGTAGTTTCAGTAACAGTAGTAGTAGTTGTTATGGTAGGTGCAGTGGCAATAGCAGTAGCAGCAGCAGTTGTAATTATAGTAGTAACAGTTGCATTAGTAGTAGGAGCAGGAGCAACAGTATTAGTAGCAGTTAGCAACAGTAGTAGTGCGATTTGCATAGGAAGCAATAATAGTAGTGGTAGTAGTTGTAGTAGAAGTAGTAGTTGTAGCAGTAGTAGCAAAAAAAGTAGTTGCATGTAGTCATAGTAGTTGCAAAAGTCGCAGGAGTAGTAGTAGCAGTAGCAACGGCAGCCACAGTGCTAGTTGTAGTATTAGTAGTACTTGTATTGGTAGTAAAAGTAGTAGTAGCAGAAATACTTGTAGTAGTATTAGTAGTAATAGTAGTACCAGTGGCAGTAGCAGTAGTAGTAGTAGTAGGAGTAGTTGTAGTACTAGCAGTAGTAGCAGTAGTAGTAGTAGCAGCGATAATTGAAATAATAGTAATAGAAGCTGCTATAGTACTAGTATTAGTAGTAGTTTTAGTAGTTGGGGTAGTAGTAGCAATAGTTGTAGCAGTCATAGTAGTAGTATTAGTTGCAGTAGTAGCAGTAGCAGTAGTTGAAGTAGTAGTTGCAGTAGTAGTAGTATAGTAGCAGCAGTAGTAGTAGTAACTGTAGTGGTAAAAGTAGTAGTTGTATTAGTAGTACTAGTCCTAGCAGTTGTAGTCGAAGCAATAGTAGTAGCTATTGTAGCAGTTGTAGGAGTTGTAGTAGTAGCGATAGCAACAGTTGCAATACCAATAATAGTAGCATTAGTAGCAATCGCAGCAGCAGCAGCAGTAGTAGTTATTATTGTTGTAGTGCCAGCAGTAGCAGTAGTTACAGAAATAGTAGTAGTGCTAGTAGTAGAAGTAGCAGCAGCAGGAGTAGTAGTATTTGTTGTTGTAGTAGCAATAGTAGTAGCAGATGTAGTAGTTGTAGTAGTAGTACTAGTAGTAGTAGTGTAGCAATAGTAGGAGAAGAAGTCATAGTAGTAAAAGTAGCAATAGTTGTATTAGTTTTAACAATAGTAGTTGTTGTTGTTATTATAGTAGAAGTAGCAGTCGTAGCTGTAGTAGCTATAGTTCTTATAGAAGTCGTAGTGGTGGTAGTACTAGTGGCATTAGTAGTGACCCAGTAGTAGTAGTAGTAGTTGGAGTTGGAGAAATAGTAGTAGCGAGAGTAGTAGCTATAGTAGTAGTAGCAGTACTAGTAGTAGGAGTAGTAGTAGTAGTAGTAGTAGTAGTAGTAGTAGTAGTAGTAGTAGTAGAAGTAGTAGTAGTAGTAGTAGCAGCAGCAGTAGTAATAGTAGTATAGCATACATTACGGCTGTATTAGAGTAGTAGGAACGGCAGCAGCAGTAGTTTTAGTTGTTGTTGTAGTGGCCATAGTAGCAGTCGTAGTAATAGCAGTAACAGTACTAGCCATAGTAGTAGAAGTAGTGGTAGTAGTGGCAATAGTAGGAGATGTAGTAGTTGCAATAGTAGTAGTAGTAGTGGTAATATAAGTAGTAGCAGTAGTTTTAGTAGGAGTAGCAGTAATACTAGAAGTAGTAGTAGTTGGGTTAGTAATTTTAGTAGGCGAGGTAGTTGTAGTAGCAGAAGTAATAGCAGTAACAGTGGTAATATCAGTAGTTGGAGTCACAATAGTTATAGTTGTAGTAGCAATAGTAGTAGTAGTGGTAGTAGTAGTAGTAGTCGTTGTTATAGTAGTAGTGGCTGTCGTAGCATTAGTTTTAGTAGCACCAATAGTAGTAGCAGTAGTAGCGATAGTTGGAGCGGTAGTACTAGTGTAGCAATAGTTGTACTAGCAGTAGTAGCAAAAGTACCATTAGTCATTGTAGCAGTAGCAGTTGTAGCAGTAACGGTAGTATTAGTAGTAGCAATAGTTGTATAAGAAGTAGTAGTAGTAGTAGTAGTAGTAGCAGTAGTAGTAATAGTTGTAGAAGTGAGAGTCGTAGTAGCAGTAGCAGCAGCAGTAGTTGCAGTAGTGGCAATAGTATTAATAGTAGTAGTTGAAGTAGGAGAAGTAGAAGTAGAAATAGAAGTGGTAGTAGTAGTAGTACTTGTGGTAGTAGTAGTAGCAGTAGTAGTATTAGCTGTAGTAGGAGTTGCAGTAGTAGTTGTAGTGATAGTAGTTGTAGCAAAAGTGGTAGTAGTGGGAGAAGTGGTAGTAGTATCAGCAGTAGCAGTAATAGTAGCTGTAGTAGTCATAGTAGACGTAGTATTAGTAGCAGAAGTGGTACTAGAAGTAGTCATAGTGGTAGAATTAGTAGCAATAGTTGTAGCAGAAGTAGTGAAAGGAGATGTTGTGTTTGAAGCAGAAGTTGTAGCAGTTGTAGATGTAGAATTAGCATTAGAAGTAGTACTAGTTGTAGTATTGTTAGCTGTAGAAGTCGCAGTTGCAGTCATTACCGTAGCAGAAATTGTGGTAGTAGTAATAGAAATTCTAGTAGTACTAGTAGTAATTGTTGTAGTAGTAGTAGTAGTAGTTGTTGTTGTAGTAGTAGTAGTAGTTGTAGTAATAGTAGTAGTTGTTGTTGTTGTTGTAGTAGCGGTTGAAGTTGTAGCAAATGTAGTGTTAGTAGTAGTATTAGGAGGAGTAGTAGCAGTCAAAGTGGTAGTAGTCATAGTATTAGTAGTAGTAGTAGTACTAGCAGTTGTAGTAGTAGTAGTAGAAGTAGTAAAAGGAGAAGTTGTATTTGAAGCTATAGTTTTAGTAGTAGAAGTTGCAGTTGCAGTTGTTGCAGTACAAGAAATAGTAGTAGTAGTTGTTGTGGTGATAGTAGTAGTAGCAGTAGTAATAGTAGTAGTTGTTGTAGAAGCAGTAATAGTAGTTGCAATAGTTGCAATACTTGCGGTAGTAGTTGTAGTAGTAGTAAGAGAAACAGTCATAGTTGCAGTAGAAGTAGTAGCAGCAGTAGTAGTGGCGATAGTACTAATAGCAACAAAAGTAGCCGCAATAGTAGTAGCATTAGTAAGGGTATTTGTAGTAGCAGCAGTGGTTGTAGTAGTAGTAGAAGTAGGAGTAGTAGTAGTACTAGCCAGTGCTGTAGTAGGAGTAGGAGAAGTAGTAGTATCAGTAATAGCAGTAGTAATAGTAGTAGTAGTAGTAGCGGTAGTAGTACTAGCAGAATTAGCAGTAGTTATAGAAGTAGTAGCAGCAGTAGCGGAAGTAGCAACAACAATAGTAGTCATAGTAGTATAACAGTAGTAGTAGCAGTAGCAGTAGCAGAAGTTGTAGTAGAAGTAGTAGTAGTAGGAGAAGTAGTAGTAGTTGTAGTAGTAGTAGAAGTAATAGTCATTGTAGTAGTAGTTGTAATAGTAGTAGTAGCAGTAGTAGTAGCAATAGCGGAAGTAGTAGTAGTAGTTGTTGTTGTTGTAGTAGTTATAGCAGTAGCTATGGTAGTAGTTGTAGTAGTGGTTGCAGCCGTAGTAGTAGTAATAGTAGTAGCAACAATAGTAGTATCCGTCGTAGTAGCAAAAGCAGTAATAGCAATTGTAGTAGGCGCCGTAGTAGTAGTTGTAGTAGAAGCAGAAGTAGGCGTAGTAGTTGTTGT
>RXID01017008.1:0-11483 GCA_005019695.1 Trichopus zeylanicus subsp. travancoricus
AGTAGCAGCTATAGCAGTAGCCATAGTAGCAGTAGTAGTGGTAATAGTAGTAGCTATAGTAGTGGTAGCAGTAGCTATTGTAGTAGTAGGAGGAGGAGGAGGAGTAGCAGTTGTAGTAGTTTTAGGAGGAGGAGGAGGAGTAGCTATTGTAGTAGTAGGAGGAGGAGGAGGAGGAGTAGCAGTTGTAGCAATAGCACTAGTAGTAGCAGTTGTAGTAGTTTTAGTAGTAGTAGTTGCAGTAGTAGAAGTAGTAGTGGAAGCAATAGTAGCAGCAATAGTAGTTATGGTGGTAAGAATAGTAGTAGTAGTAGTAGTAGCAGCAGCAGTGATAGTATAAGTTACTGTAGTAGTAATAGTTGTAGTTGTTGTAGTAAAAGTAGCAGTAGTAGCTGTAGTTGTAGTTATGGTAACAGTAGTACTTGTAGAAAAAATAGTAACTGTAGTAGGAGTAGTGGTAGTAGTTGTTGTAGTCGTAGCAGCGGTAGCAATAGAAGTAGTCACAGTAGTAGTAGTAGTAGTAGTAGTAGTAGTAGTAGTAGTAGTAGTAGTAGTATCAAAAGTAGTAGTTGTAGTTGTAGCAGTCGTAGTAATCGTAGTAGGAGTAGTAGCTATAGCAGTAGTTGTAGTAGTAGCCATAGTAGGAGCAGTAGTAGCAGTAGTCATAGCAGTTGTAGTAGTAGCAGTAATAGTAGTAATAGTAGTAATAATAATTATAGCCATAATAGCAGTAGTTGTAGTAGTAGTAGTAGTAGTAGTAGTAGTAGTAGTAAGAGTTGTACAGTATCAATATTAGTAGTAGCAGTAGCAGTAGTGGTAGTAGCAACTGTAGCAGTAGTTGTAGTATCAGTAGTAGCTATAGTAGTGGTAGCAGTAGCTGTCGTAGTAGTAGTACTAGTAGTACTAGGAGCAATAGTAGTAGTAACAGTAGCAGTAATAGCAATAGCAATAGTAATAGGTATAGTAGTAGTAGCATTAGTGGTAGTATTGGAAGGAGTGGTGGTAGAAGTAGTAGTAGTAGGAGTAGTAGTATTAGTAGTAGTTGTAGTTGTAGTTGTTGTTGTTGTTGTAGTAGCAGTAGTAGCAGTAATAGCAGTACCAATAGAGCAATAGCAGAAGAGTAGTAGTTATAGTAGTAGCAAAAGTAGTACTAGTAGTAGTAGAGCAGTAGTAGTAGTAGTAGTAGCTATAGTAGATGTACTAGCAATAGTAGTAAAAGTAGTACTATGAGTAGTAGTAGCAATAACAGTGCTAGGAGTAGTGGTAGTTGTTGTTATTGTTGTTGCAGTCGTAGTAGTTGTTGTAGTTATGGTAGTTGTAGTAGTGGTTGTGCTAATCGTAGTAGTAGTAGTAATAGTTATAATAGTAGTAGCAGTTGTAGAAGTAGTAGTCATTGTTGTACTAGTTGTGTTGGTAGTAGTAGTAGTAGTAGCAGCAGCAAGAGTAGTTGTAGAAGTAGTGGTTGTAATCATAGTAGTCGTAGTGGTAGCAGTAGCAGCAATAGTAGCAATAGCAATAGTAGTAATAGTAGTAATAGTATTAGTTGTGGCAGTGGCAGCTGTAGTCATAGTTGTTGTTGTAGTAGTAGTAGTATGAGAAGTACAATAGTAGTAGTAGCAACAGTAGTAGAAGTAGAAGTAGTAGGAGAAATAGAGTAGTAGCAGTAGCAGTTGTAGTCTTAGTAGTAGTGGTGGTGCTAGCAGTAGTAATAGTAGCTGTAGTAGTAATGCTAGTAGTAACAGTAATAGAAATAACAGTAATAATAGTACAAGTTGTAGTAGTTGTTGTTGTAATTGTAGTAGTAGTAGTAATTATTGTTGCTATTGTTATAGTAGTAGAAGTAACAGTAGTAGCAGTAGAAGCAGTAATAGTAGTAGTATTATTAGTGGCAATAGTAGTAGTAGTAGCAGTAATAGTAGTAGTACTAGTTGTAGTAGTTGCAGTAGCACTAGTAGTGCAGTTGTAGTGGTGGTGGTGGTAGTAGTAGTAGTAGGCAAGTAAGAGAAGTGTAGTAGAAGCAATTGTAGCAGAAGTAGTAGTTGTGGTGATAATAATAGTAATAGTAGCAGTAGTAGTAGTAGTATCAGTAGTAGCGATAGTAGTAGTAGTAGTAGTAGTAGTAGCAGTAATAGCAGTAGTCGCAGCAGTAGTTGCAATAGTGACGGTATAACTAGCTGTAGTAGTAATAGTTGTAGTTGTAGTAGTAAAAGTAGTAGTAGTTGTTGTAGTAGTTGTTATAGCAGCAGTAGTAGTAGTTGCAGCAGTTGTTGTAGTAGAAGTAGTAACTGTTGTAGGATTATTGGTAGTTGTAGTAGTAGTAGTAGTAGCAGCAGTAGCAACAACAATAGTCATAGTAGTAGCAGCAGTAGTAGTAGTATTATCAGTAGTAGTTGTGGTAGTAGCAGTAGTAGGAGAAATAGTTGTAGCTGAAGTAGTGGCAGAAGTAGTAGCAGCAGTTGTAGCAGTTGTAGTAGTCATTGTCATCGTCGTAGTAGTCATAGTAGTAGTTGTTGTTATAGCAGTAGTAGTAATAGTAGGAGTTGTAGTAGGACTAGTAGTAATAGTTGTAATAGTAATAGTAGAGTAATAGTAGCAGTAGAATCAGTAGTAGCAGTAGCAATAGTAGTAGTGGCAGCAGCAGTAGAATAGTAGTAGCAGCATAGCAGCAGCAGTAGTAGTAGCCGTACCAGCAGTAGCAATAGCAATAGTAGTAGATATAACATTAGTAGCATTACTAGTTGTAATATCATGAGTGGTTCTATTAGCAGCTGTACTAGGAGTAGTAATAGTATTAGTAGTTGTTATACTAGTAGTAGTTGTTGTTGTAGTAGTAGCAGTAGTAGCTGTAATAGTAATAGCAGTAGAGCAGCAGTAGAAGCAGTAGTAGTAGAAGTCGTACTAATAGCAATAGAGCTATGATAGTAGTAGTGGTAGTCGCAGTAGGAGCAGTTGTAGTAGTAGTAGTAGAAGATGTTATAGTAGCAGTAGAAGTAGCTGAAGCAGCAGCTGAAATAGTAGTTGTAGAAGCAAAGTAGCCGTACCAGAAGTAGTTGTAGAAGTAGTAGAACTAGGGAAAGTAGTAGTAATAGCTATAGCAGTAGCAGTAGTAGTAGCAAAGGTAGTAGTAGTAGAAGTAGTAATATTAGTAGTAATAGAAGTAGTACTTGTAGTAGTAGTAGTAGTAGCAGTATTAGCAATGGTAGTAATCGTATTGGTAGTAGTAGCAGTAGTAGTAATAGCAGAAGTACTAGCGGTACTAGTAACAATAGCAGTAGTGGTAGTAGTTGGAGTAGTAGTAACAGTAGTAATAGTAGAGGTGGTAATGGTAGTAGTAGTAGCAGTACTTGTGGTACTACTGGCAGTGGTGATGGTAGTAGCAGTAACAGTAGCAGTAATAGTAGTTGTCATACTAGTAGTGGTAGCAATATCTGCAGTTGTAGGAGTAGCATCAGCTTTAGTAGTAGTAGTATTAGTAGCAGTAGTAGTAGGAACAATAGAAGTAGTAGTAGTACTAGCAGAACTAGTAGCCATAGTAGTAGCTGTAGTAGTAGTAGCAGTAGTCGTACTAGTAGCAATAGAATTAGCAGCAGTAGTAGTAGCAGCAGTACTAGTACTAGTAATAGTAGTGGTAGTAGTTGTAGCAGCCGCAGTAGTTGTAGTAGTAGTAACAACGATTGTAGTAGCAACAGTAGTAGCAGCAACAGCAATAGTAGTAGTAGTTGTAGTAGCGACTGTAGAAGTTGTAGTAAGAGTAGTAGTAGTAGCAGTTGTGTAGTAGTAGTAGTAGTTGTTGTTGTTGTTGTTGTTGTAGTAGTAGTAGTAGTTGTTGTTATTGTAGGAGCAGTAGTATTAGAAGTAGTAATAGTAGTTGTAGTACTATTAGTAGTATTATTATTAGTAGTAGTCGTAGTAGAAGTTGTAGTAGCAGTAGCAGAGATAATAGTAGTAGTAGCAGTAGCAGTAATAGTTGCAACTGTAGTAGCAGTAGTAGCAGTCATAGTTGTGGTAGTAGTAGCCACAGTCACACCTGTAGTAGTAGTTGTAGTAGTAATAGCAGTTGTAGTTGTAGCAGTAGTAACTGTAATAGTGGAGCAACAATAGTAATAGCAGTAATAGTAGAAGCAGCATTAGCAATAGTAGTAGGGGGAGTAGTAGTAGCTATAGTAGTTGTAGTAGTCTTGGTAGCAGTATTAGTAGTATTGGTAGAAGTAGTAGTTATTGTTATTGTAAAACAGCAGTAGTCGTAGCAATAGTAGTTGCAGAAGTAGTAGAAGTAGGGGAAGAAGTAGTAATAGTTGTAGCAGCAACAGTAGTTGTAGCAGCAACAGTAGTAGTAGCAATGATGGTAGTGGTAGAAGGGGTAGTAGTATTAGTAGTAGTAGTACTAGTAGTAACAGAATTAGTAGTTGTAGTAGCAGTAGTAGCAGCAGTAGTAGTTGTGGCGGTAGTAATTGTAGTAGTAGTAGCAGCAGCAGTTGTAGTTGCTGTAGGAGTAGTACTAATAGTAGTAGTATTAGTAGCCACAATAGTAGTAGTAACTGTACTAGCAGCAGTACTTGTAGTAGCATTAGTTGTAGCTGTAGTACTAGTTGCAGCTGTAGTCGTAGTTGTCGTTGTTGTAGTAGTATTTGTGTTAGTAGTAGTTATGGTAGTAGTATTTGTGTTAGTAGTAGTAGTTGTTGTAGCAGTAGTTATAGTGGTGGTGGTGGTAGTAGCAGTAGTAGTAGCAGCAACAATAGTAGTTATTGTAGTAGTAGTAGTGGCATTCGCAATCGTAGTAGTAGTAGTAGTAGCGGCAGTAGTAGAAGTAAAAGTAACAGTTTGAGTTGCAGTAGTAATTGTAGTAGTAGTAGTAGTAGTAATAGCAGTAATATGAGTAGTAGTTGCCGTTGTAGTAGCAGCAGCAGCAATAGTAGTAGTAGTAGTAATAGGAGTAGTAATGGTGGTAATAGCAATAGAAGTAGTAGTACTATTGATAATAGTAGTAGTAGGAGGAGGAGCAGAAGTAGTTGTAGTAGTAGTAGTTGGAGAAGGAGTAGTAGTAATAGTAGCAGTAGAAGGAGTAGTAGTAATAGGAGTACTGGCAGAAGTAGTAGAGGCAGCAATAGCAGTAGCTGCAGCAACAATAGTAGTAGCAATAGTAGCAATAGCAGCCGAAGTTATAGTAGTAGTAGCAGTAAGAGTAGTTGTAGTAGTATAAGTTGTAGGAGTAGTACTAGTAGGAGCAGTAGTAGTTATATTAGTGGTAATAGTAGCTGTGGTAGGAGTAGTAGTAGCAGTTGAAGTTGGAGTAGGAGCAATAGCAGTTGTAGTAGTAGTAGTAGCTGCAGTAGTAGAGGTAGTAGTAGCTATAGTTTTAGTTGTAGTAGTAGTAGTAGTTGTAGTAGTAGTAGTAGTAGTAGTAGTGCTTCCACTACTACTCCTATTACTCCTGCTACTACCACTCCTACTCCAACTCCTCCTACTACTACTACTCCAACTACTACTACCTATACTCTAACTACTACTTCTCCAACTACGACTCCTGCCCCAACTCATACTACTACCACTGCTGCTACTTCTACAACAACTACTACAACGACAACAACAACAACAACAACTACTACTACAGCTACTACTACTCCCACTACTACGAATACTATCGCTACTACTAGCACAACCACTACCACAACAACTACTACAATTACTACTACTACAACAACAACAACAACTACAACTACTACTTCTACTTCTAGTACTAATAATACTAATACTAACACTACTACTACTATTCCTACAACTACAACCACTATCACTACTACACCTACACTTACTCCGACTACTACACCTAATCCTTCAACTACTACTACTACTGTCACTGCTACTACTAGTACTATTACTACTACTATTATTACTACTGCTGCTACTGCTCCTAATGCTACTACTATTACTACTACCGCTACTATTACTGCTGCAACTACTACTTCTATTACAACGACTGCTACTACTGCTGTGGCTACTACTGCACTACTACGACCACTACCACTACTACAACAACTACTACTATTGTTACTACTATTATTGTTCTTGCTACTACTGCTACTACTGCTACTACTTCTCCTACTACAACAACTATAGCTACACTTACTACGACTACTATTGCTACTACTGCTTCTACTAGTACAACAACTATTACTATTACTACTATCACTACTTGTAATACTACCATTACTACTACTCTTGCTGTTGATGCATATGCTATTGCCACTACTACTAATAATTCTACTACTTTTGCATTTACCACAACTGCAACTACTACTGCTGCAACAACAACAACAACTACTACTACTACAACTACTCATACTACTACAATTAGTACTACTACTACTACTACTACTTCTTCTTTTGTTGCTGCTGTTGCTACTACTACCATTACTACTACTCCTACTATTACTGCTGCTATTTCTTATGCTGCTACTACTACTACTACAAATACAATGGCTACTGCTACGGCTACTACTACTATTATAGTTACTATGCCTCCTACGACTCCTACTACTATAACTACCCCTACTCCAATGACTACTACTACTACTACAGCAACTACTACTTATACAACTAGTAGAACTTCTACTACTACAACTCCTATTACTACTTGTACTACTACGATGACTTTTTTCTAACAACAACAACTACAACTACTACTACCACTCCTACTAGTACTATTGCTTCTACTACTCCAACTAGTACAATTGCTGCAACTACTACTCGTACTAATACTACTACCACTACAACTACCACTCCTACTCCAACTCCTACTACTACTAGTGCTACTACCACCACCACCAGAATGACAACAACTACTGCTACTGCTACTTCTGCTACTATTACTACTACTATAATTGCTACTACTACTACTATTACGACTACTACTTCTACTACTTCTACTATTACTCATACTAATATTACTACAAACACTCTAACTACTACTACTACTACAACTACTGCTACTACTACTACTACAACAACGATAATAACTACTACTACTATTACTACTACTACTGCTGCTGCTAGTACTACAACTGCTAATACTTCTACTATTACTACTAAGACTACTATTACATAACTACTAGTACAACTGCTGGTTTTACTACTACTACTATAACTACTACTATTACTACTACTATTACTACTACAACTGCTCGTACTACTAGTACTAGTACTGCTACTACTACCACGACTTCTACTACTACTACTACTACTATTACTACGACGACGACGACGACGACGATGACTTCTACTATTGCTATAACTACTATTATTGTTGGTGCTCCTGCAGCTCCTACTATTTCTACTACTACTTCTACTACTAATACTACTACAACTACTACAACTAATAATACTAATACTGCTACTAATACTTCTACTATCAATATAATTGCTACAACTACAACTCCTCCTACTACTTGTACTACTACTACTAATACTCACACTACTACTTCTACACCTACTGCTTCTCCTGCTCCTACACCTATTCCCACTACTACCCCTAATACTACTATTGTTGTTGCTACTACTAATCCTAGCACTCCTACGACTCCACCTACTATTACTACTACTGCTACTGCTACTACAACTTCTACTACTGCTACTACTGCTATTACTACTACTACCACTACTCCACCTCCTCCTAATACTACTACTACAGCAACTACTACTACTCCTACAACTACCCGTACTGCTACCTCTACTCCTATTAATACTACTAGTAGTAGTAGTACTACTACTACTACGACAACAACTATTAATACTACTTTTACAACTACTACTACTTCTACTACTGCAACGAGTTCTACTAAGACTACTAATTCTACTTCTACTGCAACTACTATTGCTCTTACTACTACTACTACCACCACCACCACCACTACTACTAATACTACTACACCTACTACTACTCCTACTACAGCTACTCCTACTACTACCCTTACTCCTACACATACACCTACTACTACTACTATTACTTCTCCTACTACTACTACTGCTACAACTACTTCTTCTATTACTAGCAATATTGTTGTTGCTTCTACTGCTACTACTACTGCTACTATTACCACGATGCTACTCTTGCTAGTGCTGCAACTACTACTACTAATGCTAGTAATACTACTTCTACTTCTACTACTACTATTACTACTACTACTACAATTGCTACTAATACTGCTTCTACTGCTGTTGCTGCTAGTATTACTACTACTACTACTGTCCGTACTACTACTACTGCCCCTACTGCTGCTACTACTACTACTAGTACTACTACTACTGCTACTGTTAATACTACTACTGCTTTTGTTGCTTCTTCTGCTACTACCACTACTACAAGTACTGCTACTATAACAATAACAACTACTGCTACTACTACTTCTAATTCTACTATAACTACTGCTACTACTACTACTACTATTACTACTACTACGACTACAACCTTTGCTATTGCTACTACTTCCAATACTTCTACTAATATCACTTTTGCTTGTACTGCTATTATAATTACTACTGCTACTACTACATCTACTACAAAAAACAACTACTACTATTGCTCCTACTACAACTGCTACTACTATTACTACTACCACTACTAAAACCACCACTTCTACAACTTCTGTTACTACTGCTACTACTACTACTACTACTACTACCACTACTACTACTATAGCTACAACTGCTATTGCATTAACTTCTACGACCACTACTACTATGACTACTACTACTACTTCTGCTACCGCTTCCATGACTGCTACAACTGAAACAACTACTACTCCGACTACTACTGCTGCTGCAGCTGCTATTGTTGCTACTACTACAACAACTACTAATAATGCTGCTACTACTGCTACAACTACTGCTTCTAGAACAACTACTATAACAACAACTACTACTACTATTGCTAATACTACTAACACTACTACTACTACCTGTGCTGCAACAGGTACTATTGCTACTAGTATTTCTACTACTACTACTACTACAGCAACCACTTCTGCTACAACAATAGCAAGTACTACTATAACTACTCATTCTACTACTACAAAAGCTACTACTATAACAAGAACTACTAATACTACTACTGCGACTATTACTGCTGCCGCCACTACTGCTGCTATTGCTACTACAACTATAACTATAGCTACTCATAATACTTCTACTACTAGTACTACTGCTACTACTACTGCCACAGCTACTACTATTGTTATTACTACCACTACTATTGCTATTTCTGATACAATTAGTACTATTGCTACTTCTGCTACTCGTAGTAGTACAACTACTGCAACTACAACTATTACTCTTACTACTACTGATACTACTATAGCTACGACTTTTATTACTACTACTACTACCACTACTACTTCTGTCGTTACTATGACTACTACTACAACCACTGCTGCTACTCCTACTATGACTTTTTCCTACTACTATTACTACTGTGACTACTTCTATTACTATAACTATTGCTACTCCAACTAATACTACTACTGCTACTACTACAGCTACTACTACTAGTATTATGGCCAATACCACCACCAATACTACTACTACTACCACTACTCCAACGATTACTTCAACTACTACTACTACTACTTCTGCTATTAAATCTACGACTGCTGCTACTACTAGTTTCGCTATTACTGCTACTACAGCTACCACTTCTATGACTACTTCTATTATTAATACTTCTACTACTTCTGCTACTACTGCTACTATAGCTACCACAGCTACGACTGCTGCTATTATTAATACTACTACTACTACTGCTACTACTGCCACTAGTACTACTACAACTACTTGCAGCTCGTACTATAACTACTATTACTTTTGCTACTACAACTAATACTACTACTTCTCCAACTACTACTTCTTCTACTACTACTACTGCTACTGCTACTACTACTACTGCTGCTGCTGCTGCTACTGGTACTACTACTACTATAATTACAGCAACCACTTCTGCTGCTATTACTATTACTATTACTACAGCTATAATTACTACAACCGTTGTTGCAGATGCTGCTATTACTACTACTACTCCTGCTACTACTATTACGAGCACTACTACAACCACTATTACAGCTACTACTACTGCTACTAATGTTACTACTGCAAATAATACTAATACCGCTAGTAGTAGTACTATTACGAGCACTACTACTACCACTACTACTCCTACTACTACTATTACTACTATTACCACTATTACTTCTATTGCTACTAATAATGCTTCTACTACTACTACTGTTATTGCTGCTGCTACTAGTACTACCGCTACTGTAAATACTACTACTACTATACCTACTTCTTCTCTTACTGCTATAACTGATAGTACTACTGCTATAGCTGGTACTACTGCCACTTCTCCTCCTCCTCCTACTACTACTTCTCCAACTACTACTAATAGTGCTATAGCTGGTACTACTACTACTTCTCCTACTACTACTACTACTACTGCCACTTCTCCTACTGCTACAACTAATAGTGCTGCTACTACTACTACTACTGCCACCACAACTACTACAACAAATATTACTACAGCTATTGGTGCTATTCCTGCTACTACTCCTATTACTTCTCCTAATACTACTACGTCTACCAATAATACTACTACTACCACTACTACTACCATTACTACTACTATTAGTACGACAACAACTACTACTGTTACTATTACTAGTATTAATACTACTACTACTGCTACTACTACTAGCACCACTACTACTACTACTATTACCACTACTGCTACTATTACTGCTATTACTACTACTGCTATTGCAGCTGCTGCTATAACTACTACTCGTACTATTTCTACTACTACTTCTACTATTAATGCTACTATTGCTACTTCTACTATTACTACTACTACTTCTACTGCTACTCCTACTACTACTCCTACTACTATTACTACTACACCAACTACTACTACTACTACTACTACAACAACAACAACTACTACTCCTACTCCTAAACCAACTCCTACTACTATAACTACTACTACTACAACTACTACTGCTACTACTACTACTACTGCCACCACCACCACAACTAATACTACTACTAAGACTACTAGCACTACTATTGCTGCTGCTGCTGCAACGACAACTGCTGCTACTACTACTACTACGACTCCTGCTACTACTGCTGCTTCTAGCACTCTTGCTACTACAACTGTTACTAGTACTACAATTACTATTACTACTAGTATAACTACTACTACTACTACAACAACAACAAGAACTACTACTACTACTACTACCACAAATACTACTATGATTCCTACTACTGCTGATGCTAATACTACTACTACTACTACAACAACAACAACAATAACAACAACAACTACTACTACTACTACTACCACAAATACTACTATGATTCCTGCTACTGCTGATGCTAATACTACTACTGCTACTACTATTCCAACTACTACTACTACAACTATTCTACCACTACTA
>RXID01017010.1:0-27850 GCA_005019695.1 Trichopus zeylanicus subsp. travancoricus
AAATTTCTCCCATAACATTAAAAATCTAATTATGAGTTGTGAAACACAATAAGGCGATGTGGATAAATGAAAGATGATCGAAAGAGAAAACAAAAAATCTAATTCTTGTAGAATATATAGCTTTACAATTTACAAATATAGTTTCATTTCGAAAGGCAATGAGAAAGGCGATTGAATTAACTGAATAAATGCACACAAAAGGAATTCCAGTGCAAATAGCAAGGCGTATCGACGAAAAAGAAATTGCACGTGTCGAATGGATCAGAGAAGGGAGGGCTCCTCTACAAACAATTTTGTGCTAAAATTGATCATTGAAATTTACAATTCGAACTATCTATGGAGTATTAGGCGTTAAAATTCGGATATTTGTAGATGAGGACTAATGGACCTTTCTTTATTGGTTTTGCCATTCTGGTTCAGACTAGTGTCTAGCAATAGAAACAAATTTATTTTTTCATTTATTAACTGGTTCTTTCATTTATGAAAAATGAAACAAAGATAGCAATTCGATTCTAGCTCTTTAATTCTATAAGGTTGAATAAAAATTTGATTGACCATTTCTTTTCAGAGTAAAATTGCTATGCTTAGTGTGTGGCTCCTTCTTTAAAGTAACTTTAAAGTTTAGAGTTGGGTTAGGATTTCATAGATTATTGAACTCCACTCTAAACTTAATAACATGGTATACATATAAAAAAAACCAACTTATTGCTTCGTATTTCTGAGATCCCAAGAAATAGTCACTATACGACTGGATCGATCCTATACTTGTAGCAAATGAAATTTCTCCCATAACATAAAAAATCTAATTATGAGTTGTAAAACACAAGAAGGGGATGTGGATAAATGAAAGATGATAGAAAGAGAAAACAAAAAATCTAATTCTTGCAGAATATATTGCTTTACAATTTAAAAATATAGTTTCATTTCGAAAGGCAATGCGAAAGGCGATTGAATTAACTGAATAAATGCACACAAAAGGAATTGTAGTGCAAATAGCAAGGCGTATCGACGAAAAAGAAATTGCACGTGTCGAATGGATCAGAGAAGGGAGGGCTCCTCTACAAACAATTTGTGCTAAAATTGATCATTGAAATTTACAATTCGAACTATCTATGGAGTATTAGGCGTTAAAATTCGTATATTTGTAGATGAGGACTAATGGACCTTTCTTTATTTGTTTTGCCATTCTGGTTCTGACTAGTGTCTAGCGATAGAAATAAATTTGTTATTTCATTTATTAACTGGTTCTTTCATTTATGAAATATAAAACAAAAATAGCAATTGGATTCTAGTTCTTTAATTCTATAAGGTGAATAAAAATTTGATTGCCCATTTTTTTTAGATTAAAATGGGCTAATGCTTAGTGGTGTGACTCCTTCTTTAAAGTAAGTTTTAAAGTTTAGAGTTGGGTTAGGATTTCATAGATTATTGAACCGCACTCTAAACTTAATAACTATATATAATATAAAAAAACCAACTTATTGCTTCGTAGTTTTGAGATCCCAAGAAATAGTCACTATACGACTGGATCGATCATATACTTGTAGCAAATGAAATTTCTCCCATAACATAAAAAATGTAATTATGAGTTGTAAAACACAATAAGGGGATATGGTTAAATAAAAGATGATAGAAAGAGAAAATAAAAAATCTAATTCTAGCATAATATATAGCTTTACAATTTAAAAATATAGTTTCATTTCGAAAGGCATGAGAAAGGCGATTGAATTAACGGAATAAATGCACACAAAAGGAATTCAAGTCCAAATAGCAAGGCGTATCGACGGAAAAGAAATTGCACGTGTCGAATGGATCAGAGAAGGGAGGGCTCCTCTACAAACAATTTGTGCGAAAATTGATCATTGAAATTTACAATTCGAACTATCTATGGAGTATTACGCGTTAGAATTCAGATATTTGTAGATGAGGACTAATGGACCATTCTTTATTTGTTTTGCCATTCTGGTTCTGACTAGTGTCTAGCAATAGAAACAAATTTGTTCTTTCATTTATTAACTTGTCCTTTCATTTATGAAATATGAAACAAAAATAGCAATTCGATTCTAGCTCTTTAATTCTATAAGGTGGAATAAAAATTCGATTGACCATGTTTTTTAGAGTAAAATTGCTATGCTTAGTGTGTGACTCCTTCTTTAAAGTAAGTTTAAAGTTTAGAGTTGGGTTAGGATTTCATAGATTATTGAACCCCACTCTAAACTTAATAACTGTATTTAATATAAAAAAAACCAACTTATTGCTTCGTATTTTTGAGATCCCAAGAAATAGTCACTATACGACTGGATCGATCATATACTTGTAGCAACTGAAATTTTTCCCATAACATAAAAAATCTAATGATGAGTTGTCAAACACAATAAGGGGATATGGATAAATGAAAGATTACAGAAAGAGAAAACAAAAAATCTAATTCTTGCAGAATATATAGCTTTACAATTTAAAAATATAGTTTCATTTCGAAAGGCAATGAGAAAGGCGATTGACTTAACTGAATAAATGCACACAAAAGGAATTCAAGTGCAAATAGCAAGGCGTATCGACGGAAAAGAACTTGCACGTGTCGAATGGATCAGAGAAGGGAGGGCTCCTCTACAAACAATTTGTGCTAAAATTGATCATTGAAATTTACAATTCGAACTATCTATGGAGTATTAGGCGTTAAAATTCGGATATTTGTAGATGAGGACTAATGGACCTTTCTTTATTTGTTTTGCCATTCTGCTTCTGACTAGTGTCTAGCAATAGAAACAAATTTGTTCTTTCATTTATTAACTGGTCCTTTCATTTATGAAATATGAAACAAAAATAGCAATTCGATTCTATCTCTTTAATTCTGTAAGGTTGAATAAAAATTTGATTGACCATTTTTTTTTTAGAGTAAAATTGCTATGCTTAGTGTGTGACTCCTTCTTTAAAGTAACTTTAAAGTTTAGAGTTGGGTTAGGATTTCATAGATTATTGAACCACACTCTAAACATAATAACTGTATATAATATAAAAAAAACCAACTTATTGCTTAGTATTTTTGAGATCCCAAGAAATAGTCACTATACGACTGGATCGATCTGATACTTGTAGCAAATGAAATTTCTCCCATAACATAAAAAATCTAATTATGAGTTGTCAAACACAATAAGGGGATATGGATAAATGAAAGATGACAGAAAGAGAAAACAAAAAATCTAATTCTTGCAGAATATATAGCTTTACAATTTAAAAATATAGTTTCATTTCGAAAGGCAATGAGAAAGGCGATTGAATTAACTGAATAAATGCACACAAAAGGAATTCAAGTGCAAATAGCAAGGCGTAGCGACGGAAAAGAAATTGCACGTGTCGAATGGATCAGAGAAGGGAGGGCTCCTCTACAAACAATTTGTGCGAAAATTGATCATTGAAATTTACAATTCGAACTATCTATGGAGTATTACGCGTTAGAATTCAGATATTTGTAGATGAGGACTAATGGACCTTTCTTTATTTGTTTTGCCATTCTGGTTCTGACTAGTGTCTAGCAATAGAAACAAATTTGTTTTTTCATTAATTAACTAGTTCTTTCATTTATGAAATATGAAACAAAAATAGCAATTGGATTCTAGTTCTTTAATTCTATAAGGTTGAATAAAAATTTGATTGACCATTTTTTTTAGAGTAAAATTGCTATGCTTAGTGTGTGACTCCTTCTTTAAAGTAAGTTTAAAGTTTAGAGTTGGGTTAGGATTTCATAGATTATTGAACCCCACTCTAAACTTATTAACTGTATATAATATTAAAAAAACCAACTTATTGCTTCGTATTTTTGAGATCCCAAGAAATAGTCACTATACGACTAGATCGATCATATACTTGAAGCAAATGAAATTTCTCCCATAACATAAAAAATCTAATTATGAGTTGTAAAACACAATAAGGGGATATGGTTTAATAAAAGATGATAGAAAGAGAAAAAAAAAATCTAATTCTTGCATAATATATAGCTTTACAATTTAAAAATATAGTTTTATTTCGAAAGGCAATGAGAAAGGCGATTGAATTAACTGAATAAATGCAAACAAAAGAAATTCAAGTGCAAATAGCAATGCGTATCGACGGAAAAGAAATTACACGTGTCGAATGGATCGGAGAAGGTAGGGCTCCTCTACAAACAATTTGTGCTAAAATTGATCATTGAAATTTACAATTCGAACTATCTATGGAGTATTAGGCGTTAAAATTCGGATATTTGTAGATGAGGACTAATGGACCTTTCTTTATTTGTTTTGCCATTCTGGTTCTGACTAGTGTCTAGCAATAGAAACAAATTTGTTCTTTCATTTATTAACTTGTCCTTTCATTTATGAAATATGAAACAAAAATAGCAATTCGATTCTAATTCTTTAATTCTATAAGGTGGAATAAAAATTTGATTGACTATTTTTTTTTATAGTAAAATTGCTATGCTTAGTGTGTGACTCCTTCTTTAAAGTAACTTTAAAGTTTAGAGTTTGGTTAGGATTTCATAGATTATTGAAACCCACTCTAAACTTAATAACTATATATAATATAAAAAAACCAACTTATTGCTTCGTATTTTTGAGATCCCAAGAAATAGTCACTATACGACTGGATCGATCATATACTTGTAGCAAATGAATTTCTCCCATAACATAAAAAATCTAATTATCAGTTGTCAAACACAATAAGGGGATATGGATAAATGAAAGATGACAGAAAGAGAAAACAAAAAATCTTATTCTTTCAGAATATATAGCTTTATAATTTAAAAATATAGTTTCATTTCGAAAGGCAATGAGAAAGGCGATTGAATTAACTGAATAAATGCACACAAAAGGAATTCAAGTGCAAATAGCAAGGCGTATCGACGGAAAAGAAATTGCACGTGTCGAATGGATCGGAGAAGGGGGGGCTCCTCTACGAACAATTTGTGCTAAAATTGATCATTGAAATTTACAATTCGAACTATCTATGGAGTATTAGGCGTTCAAATTCGGATATTTGTAGATGAGGACTAATGGACCTTTCTTTATTTGTTTTGCCATTCTGGTTCAGACTAGTGTCTAGCAATAGAGACAAATTTGTTCTTTCATTTATTAACTGGTCCTTTCATTTATGAAATCTGAAACAAAAATAGCAATTCGATTCTAGCTCTTTAATTCTATAAGGTTGAATAAAAAATTGATTGACCATTTTTTTCAGAGTAAAATTGCTATGCTTAGTGGTGACTCCTTTTAAGTAACTTTAAAGTTAGCGTTGGGTTAGAATGAATAAGATTATTGAACCGCACTCTAAACTTAATAACTATATATAATATAAAAAAACCAACTTATTGCTTCGTATTTTTGAGATCCCAAGAAATAGTCCCTATACGACTGGATCGATCATATACTTGTAGCAAATGAAATTTCTCCCATAACATAAAAAATCTAATTATGAGTTGTAAAAAACAATAAGGGGACGTGGATAAATGAAAGATGATCGAAAGAGAAAACAAAAAAATCTAATTCTTTCAGAATATATAGCTTTACAATTAAAAAATATAGTTTCATTTCGAAAGGCAATGAGAAAGGCGATTGACTTAACTGAATAAATGCACACAAAAGGAATTCAAGTGCAAATAGCAAGGCATATCGACGAAAAATAAATTGCACGTGTCGAATGGATCAGAGAAGGGAGGGCTTCTCTACAAACAATTTGTGCTAAAATTGATCATTGAAATTTACAATTCGAACTATCTATGGAGTATTAGGCGTTAAAATTCGGATATTTGTAGATGTGGACTAATGGACCTTTCTTTATTTGTTTTGCCATTCTCGTTCTGACTAGTGTCTAGCAATAGAAACAAATTTGTTTTTTCATTTATTAACTGGTTCTTTCATTTATGAATTATGAAACAAAAATAGCAATTGGATTCTTGTTCTTTAATTCTATAAGGTTGAATAAAAATTTGATTGACCATTTTTTTTAGAGTAAAATTGCTATGCCTAGTGTGTGACTCCTTCTTTAAAGTAACTTTAAAGCTTAGAGTTGGGTTAGGATTTCATAGATTATTGAACCCCACTCTAAACTTAATAACTATATATAATATAAAAAAAAGGAACTTATTGCTTCGTATTTTTGAGATCCCAAGAAATAGTCTCTATACGACTGGATCGATCGTATACTTGTAGCAAATGGAATTTCTCCCATAACATAAAAAATCTAATTTTGAGTTGTAAAACACAATAAGGGGATGTGGATAAATGAAATATGATAGAAAGAGAAAGCAAAATATCTAATTCTTGCAGAATATATAGCTTTACAATTTAAAAATATAGTTTCATTTCGAAAGGCAATGAAAAAGGCGATTGAATTAACTGAATAAATGCACACAACACGAATTCACGTACAAATAGCAGGCGTATCACGGAAAAGAAATCTGAACGTGTCGAATGGAATCAGAGAAAGGGAGGGCTCCTCTACAAAAACCAATTGTGCTAAATTGATTCATTGAAATTTACATTCGAATACTATCTATGGCGTATTTTGGGCGTTAAAATTAGGATATTTGTAGATGAGGACTAATGGACCTTTCTTTATTTGTTTTGCCATTCTGGTTCTGACTCGTGTCTAGCAATAGAAAAAAATTTGTTTTTTCATTTATTAACTTGTCCTTTCATTTATGAGATATGAAACAAAAATAACAATTGGATTCTAGCTCTTTAATTCTATAAGGTTGAATAAAAATTTGATTGACCATTTTTTTAGAGTAAAATTGCTGTGCTAAGTGTGTGACTCCTTTTTTAAAGTAACTTTAAAGTTTAGAGTTGGGTTAGGATTTCATAGATTATTGAACCGCACTCTAAACTTAATAACTATATATAATATAAAAAAACCAACTTATTGCTTCGTATTTTTCAGATCCCAAGAAATAGTGACCATACGACTGGATCGATCATATACTTGTAGCAAATGAAATTTCTCCCATAACATAAAAAATCTAATTATGAGTTGTAAAAAACAATAAGGGGATGTGGATAAATGAAAGATGATCGAAAGAGAAAACAGAAAATCTAATTCTTGCAGAATATATAGCTTTACAATTTAAAAATATAGTTTCATTTCGAAAGGCAATGAGAAAGGCGATTGAATTAACTGAATAAATGCATACAAAAGGAATTCAAGTGCAAATAGCAAAGCGTATCGATGGAAAAGAAATTGCACGTGTCGAATGGATCAGAGAAGGGAGGGCTCCTCTACAAACAATTTGTGCTAAAATTGAACATTGAAATTTATAATTTGAACTATCTATGGAGTACTAGGCGTTAAAATTCGGATATTTGTAGATGAGGACTAATGGACGTTTCTTTATTTATTTTGCCATTCTGGTTCTGACTAGTGTCTAGCAATAGAAACAAATTTGTTCTTTCATTTATTAACTGGTTCTTTCATTTATGAAATATGAAACAAAAATAGCAATTGTATTCTTGTTCTTTAATTCTATAAGGTTGAATAAAAATTTGATTGACCATTTTTTTTAGAGAGAACATTGCTCTGCTTTTAGTGTGTTGTGACTCCTTCTTTAAAGGAACTTTAAAGTTTAGAGTTGGGTTAGGATTTCATAGATTATTAAACCCCACTCTAAACTTAATAACTATATATAATATAAAAAAAGCAACTTATTGCTTCGTATTTTTGAGATCCCAAGAAATAGTCACTATACGACTGGATCGATCACATACTTGTAGCAAATGAAATTTCTCCCATAACATAAAAAATCTAATTATATGTTGTAAAACACAATAAGGGGATGTGGATAAATGAGAGATGATAGAAAGAGAAAATAAAAAATCTAATTCTTGCAGAATATATAGCTTTACAATTTCAAAATATTAGTTTCATTTCGAAGGCAATGACAAAAGTCGATGAATTAAACTGAATAATGCACACAAAAGGAATTCAAGTACAAATAGCAAGGCGTATCGACGGAAAAGAAATTGCACGTGTCCAATGGATCAGAGAAGGGAGGGCTCCTCTAAAAACAATTTGTGCTAAAATTGATCATTGAAATTTACAATTCGAACTATCTATGGAGTATTAGGCGTTAAAATTCGGATATTTGTCGATGAGGACTAATGGACCTTTCTTTATTTGTTTTGCCATTCTGGTTCTGACTAGTGTCTAGCAATAGAAACAAATTTGTTCTTTCATTTATTAACTGGTCCTTTCATTTATCAAATCTGAAACAAAAATTGCAATTCGATTCTAACTCTTGAATTCCATAAGGTTGAAGAAAAATTTGGTTGACCATTTTTCTTTAGAGTAAAATTGCTATGCTTAGTGTGTGACGCCTTCTTTAAAGTAACTTTAAAGTTTAGAGTTGGGTTAGGATTTCATAGATTATTGAACCCCACTCTAAACTTAATAACTATATATAATATAAAAAAAATGAACTTATCGCTTCGTATTTTTGAGATCCCCAGAAATAGTCACTATACGACAGGATCGATCATATACTTGTAGCAAATGGAATTTCTCCCATAGCATAAAAAATCTAATCATGAGTTGTAAAACACAATAAGGGGATGTGGATATATGAAAGATGATAGAAAGAGAAAACGAAAAATCTAATTCTTGCTGAATATATAGCTTTACAATTAAAAATATAGTTTCATTTCGAAAGGCAATGAGAAAGGCAATTGAATTAACTGAATAAATGCACACAAAAGGAATTCAAGTGCAAATAGCAAGGCGTATCGACGGAAAAGAAATTGCACGTGTCGAATGGATCCGAGAAGGGAGGGCTCCTCTACAAACAATTTGTGCGAAAATTGATCATTGAAATTTACAATTCGAACTATCTATGGGCGGACTTGAGGGCCGTAAACCTTCGGATCTGGTTTCGATAGTGCCTACCGGACCTTTCTTCTTTGTTTTGCCATTCTGGTTCTGACTAGTGTCTAGCAATAGAAACAAATTTGTTCTTTCATTTTTTAACTAGTTCTTTCATTTATGAAATATGACACAAAAATAGCAATTGGATTCTTGTTCTTTAATTCTATAAGGTTGAATAAAAATTTGATTGCCCATTTTTTTTAGAGTAAAATTGCTATGATTAGTGTGTGACTCCTTTAAAGTAACTTTCAAGTTTAGAGTTGGGTTAGGATTTCATAGATTATTGAACCGCACTCTAAACTTAATAACTATATATAATATAAAAAAACCAACTTATTGCTTCGTCTTTTTGAGATCCCAAGAAATAGTCACTATACGACTGGATCGATCATATACTTGTAGCAAATGAAATTTCTCCCATAACATAAAAAATCTAATTTTGAGTTGTAAAACACAATAAGGGGATGTGGATAAATGAAATATGATAGAAAGAGAAAGCAAAATATCTAATTCTTGCAGAATATATAGCTTTACAATTTAAAAATATAGTTTCATTTCGAAAGGCAATGAAAAAGGCGATTGAATTAACTGAATAAATGCACCCAAAAGGAATTCAAGTGCAAATAGCAAGGCGTATCGACGGAAAAGAAATTGCACGTGTCGAATGGATCAGAGAAGGGAGGGCTCCTCTACAAACAATTTGTGCTAAAATTGATCATTGAAATTTCCAATTCGAACTATCTATGGAGTATTAGGCGTTAAAATTCGGATATTTGTAGATGAGGACTAATGGACCTTTCTTTATTTGTTTTGCCATTCTGGTTTTGACTAGTGTCTAGCAATAGAAACAAATTTGTTCTTTCATTTATTAACTGGTCCTTTCATTTAGGAAATATGAAACAAAAATAGCAATTCGCTTCTAGTGTCTTTTAATTCTATAAGGTTGAATAAAAATTTGATTGACCATTTTTTTTTTAGAGTAAAACTTTGCCTATGCTTAGTGGTTGTACTCCTTCTTTAAAGTAACTTTTAAAGTTTAGAGTGGGTTAGGTGTGTCATTAGATTATTGAACTCCCACTATTAAATCACTTAATAACTATATTTAATATAAAAAACCAACTTACTGCTTCGTATTTCTGAGATCCCAAGAAATAGTCACTATACGACTGGATCGATCATATACTTGTAGCAAATGCAATTTCTCCGATAACATAAAAAAATTTTAATTATTGCGTTGGTAAAACACACTAAGGGGATGTGGATAAATGCAAGATGATAGAAAGAGAAAACAAAAAATCGAGTTCTGGGCAGAATATATAGCTTTACAAATTTAAAAATTAGTTTCATTTCGAAAGGCAATGAGAAAGGGAGATTGCATTAACTTGAATAAATGCACACAAAAGGAATTCAAGTGCAAATAGCAAGGCGTATCGAGGGAAAAGAAATTGCACGTGTCGAATGGAGCAGAGAAGGGAGGGCTCCTCTACAAACAATTTGTGGTAAAATTGATCATTGAAATTTACAATTCGAACTATCTATGGAGTATTAGGCGTTAAAATTCGGATATTTGTAGATGAGGACTAATGGACCTTTCTTTATTTGTTTTGCCATTCTGGTTCAGACTAGTGTCTAGCAATAGAAACAAATTTATTCTTTAATTTATTAACAGGTTCTTTCATTTATGAAATATGAAACAAAAATAGTAATTCGATTCTAGTTCTTTAATTCTATAAGGTTGAATAAAAATTTGATTGACCATTTTTTTTTAGAGTAAAACTGCTATGCTTAGTGTGTGACTACTTCTTTAAAGTAACTTTAAAGTTTAGAGTTGGGTTAGGATTTCATAGATTATTGAACTGCACTATAAACTTAATAACTATATCTAATACAAAAAAACCAACTTATTGCTTCGTATTTCTGAGATCCCAAGAAATAGTCAGCATACGACTGGATCGATCATATACTTGTAGCAAATGAAATTTCTCCCATAACATCAAATATCTAATTATGAGTTGTAAAACACAATAAGGGGATATGGATAAATGAAAGATGATAGAAAGAGAAAAAAAAAAATCTAATTCTTGCAGAATATATAGCTTTACAATTTAAAAATATAGTTTCATTTCGAAAGTCAATGAGAAAGGCGATTGAATTAACTGAATAAATGCACACAAAAGGAATTCAAGTGCAAATAGCAAGGCGTATCAACGGAAAAGAAATTGCACGTGTCGAATGGATCAGAGAAGGGAGGGCTCCTCTACAAGCAATTTGTGCTAAAATTGATCATTGAAATTTACAATTTGAGCTTTCTATGGAGTATTAGGCGTTAAAATTCGGATATTTGTAGATGAGGACTAATGGACCTTTCTTTATTTGTTTTGCCATTCTGGTTCAGACTAGTGTCTAGCAATAGAAACAAATTTGTTTTTTCATTTATTAGCTGGCTCTCTCATTTATGAAATAGGAAACAAAAATAGCAATTGGATTCTAGTTCTTTAATTCTATAAGGTTGAATAAAAATTTTATTGACCATTTCTTTTAAGAGTAAAATTGCTATGCTTAGTGTGTGACTCCTTCTTTAAAGTAACGTTAAAGTTTAGAGTTGGGTTAGGATTTCATAGATTATTGAACCGCACTCGACACTTAATAACTCTATATAATATAAAAAAAGCAACTTATTGCTTCGTATTTTTGAGATCCCAAGAAATAGTCACTATACGACTGGATTGATCATATACTTGTAGCAAATGGAATTTCTCCCATAATTTCTCCCATAACATAAAAAATCTAATTATGAGTTGTAAAACACAATAAGGGGATGTGGAAAAATGAAAGATGATAGAAAGAGAAAGAAAAAAATCTAATTCTTGCAGAATATATAGCTTTGCAATTTAAAAATATAGTTTCATTTCGAAAGGCAATGAAAAAGGCGATTGAATTAACCGAATAAATGCACACAAAAGGAATTCAAGTACAAATAGCAAGGCGTATCGACGGAAAAGAAATTGCACGTGTCGAATGGATCAGAGAAGGGAGGGCTCCTCTACAAACAATTTGTGCTAAAATTGATCATTGAAATTTACAATTCGAACTATCTATGGAGTATTAGGCGTTAAAATTCGGATATTTGTAGATGAGGACTAATGGACCTTTCTTTATTTGTTTCGCCATTATGGTTCTGACTAGTGTCTAGATATAGAAACAAATTTGTTCTTTCATTTATTAACTGGTTCTTTCATTTATGAAATATGAAACAAAAATAGCAATTGGATTCTTGCTCTTTAATTCTATAAGGTTGAATGAAAATTTGATTGACCATTTCTTTTTAGAGTAAAATTGCAATGCGTAGTGTGTGACTCCTTCTTTAAAGTAACTTTAAAGTTTAGAGTTTGGCTTGGATTTCATAGATTATTGAACCCCGCTCTAACCTTAATAACTATATATAATATAAAAAAAACGAACTTATCGCTTCGTATTTTTGAGATCCCAAGAAATAGTCACTATACGACTGGATCGATCATATACTTGTAGCAAATGGAATTTCTCCCATAACATAAAAAATCTAATCATGAGTTGTAAAACACAATAAGGGGATGTGGATATATGAAAGATGATAGAAAGAGAAAACGAAAAATCTAATTCTTGCTGAATATATAGCTTTACAATTTAAAAATATAGTTTCATTTCGAAAGGCAATGAGAAAGGCGATTGAATTAACTGAATAAATGCACACAAAAGGAATTCAAGTGCAAATAGCAAGGCGTATCGACGGAAAAGAAATTGCACGTGTTGAATGGATCAGAGAAGGGAGGGCTCCTCTACAAACAATTTGTGCTAAAATTGATCATTGAAATTTACAATTCGAACTATCTATGGAGTATTAGGTGTTAAAATTCGGATATTTGTAGATGAGGACTACTGGACCTTTCTGTATTTGTTTTGCCATTCTGGTTCAGACTAGTGTCTAGCAATAGAAACAAATTTTTCTTTCTTTGTTACCTGTTTTTTCCATTTATGACATACGAAAAGGAACATTTTTTTTTTTTAACACAAGGGGCCCCCCCCCACCAAAATTGGATTCTAGTTCTTTAATTCAATAAGGTTGAATAAAAATTTGATTGACCATTTTTTTTAGAGTAAAATTGCTATGCTTAGTGTGTGACTCCTTCTTTAATGTAACTTTAAAGTTTAGAGTTGGGTTAGGATTTCATAGATTATTGAACCCCACTCTAAACTTAATAACTATATATAATATAAAAAAAGCAACTTATTGCTTCGTATTTTTGAGATCCAAAGAAATAGTCACTATACGACTGGATCGATCATATACTTGTAGCAAATGAAATTTCTCCCGTAACATAAAAAATCTAATGATGAGTTGTAAAACACAATAAGGGGATGTGGATAAATGAGAGATGATTGTATGAGAAAACAAAAAATCTAATTCTTGCATAATATATAGCTTTACGATTTAAAAATATATTATCATTTCGAAAGGCAATGAAAAAGGCGATTGAATTAACTGAATAAATGCACACAAAAGGAATTCAAGTGCAAATAGCAAGGCGTATCGACGGAAAAGAAATTGCACGTGTCGATTGGATCAGAGAAGGGAGGGCTCCTCTACAAACAATTTGGGCTAAAATTGATCATTGAAATTTACAATTTGAACTATCTATGGAGTATTAGGCGTTAAAATTCGGATATTTGTAGATGAGGACTAATGGACCTTTCTTTATTTGTTTTGCCATTCTGGTTCTGACTAGTGTCTAGCAATAGAAACAAATTTGTTCTTTCATTTATTAACTGGTTCTTTCATTTATGAAATATGAAACAAAAATCGCAATTCGATTCTAGCTCTTTAATTCTATAAGGTTGAATAAAAATTTGATTGACCATTTTTTTTTAGAGTAAAATTGCTATGCTTAGTGTGTGACTCCTTCTTTAAAGTAACTTTAAAGTTTAGAGTTGGGTTAGGATTTCATAGATTATTGAACCCCACTCTAAACTTAATAACTGTATATAACATAAAAAAAGCCAACTTATTGCTTCGTATTTTTGAGATCCCAAGAAATAGTCACTATACGACTGGATCGATCAGATACTTGTAGCAAATTAAATTTCTCCCATAACATAAAAAATCTAATTATGAGTTGTAAAACACAATAAGGGGATATGGTTAAATAAAAGATGATAGAAAGAGAAAATAAAAAATCTAATTCATGCATAATATATAGCTTTACAATTTAAAAATATAGTTTGTCAGTTCGAAAGGCAATGAGAAAGGCGATTGAATTAACTGATCAATGCACACAAAAAGAAATTAAAGTGCAATAGCAAGGCGTATCGACGGAAAAGAAATTGCAATGTGTCGAAGTTGATCAGAGAAGGGAAGAGTTCCTCTACGAACAATTGTGCTAAAATTGATCATGAAATTTGACAATTCAACTAGCTATGGAGTATTAGGCGTTAAAATTCGGATATTTGTAGATGAGGACTAATGGACCTTTCTGTATTTGTTTTCCCATTCTGGTTCTGACTAGTGTATAGCAATAGAAACAAATTTGTTCTTTCATTATTAAAATCTTGTCCTTTCATTTATGAAATATGAAACCAAAACTAGCAACTTCGATTCTAGCTCTTTAATTCTATAAGGTTGACTAAAAATTTGATTGACCATTTTTTTAGAGTAAAATTGCTATGCTTAGTGTTTGACTCCTTCTTTAAAGTAACTTTAAAGTTTAGAGTTGGGTTAGGATTTCATAGATTATTGAACCCCACTCTAAACTTAATAATTGTATATAACATAAAAAAAACCAACTTATTGCTTCTTATTTTTGAGATCCCAAGAAATAGTCACTATACGACTGGATCGATCATATACTTGTAGCAAATTAAATTTCTCCCATAACAAAAAAAATGTAATTATGAGTTGTAAAACACAATAAGGGGATATGGTTAAATAAAAGATGATAGAAAGAGAAAATAAAAAATCTAATTCTTGCATAATATATAGCTTTATAATTTAAAAATATAGTTTCATTTCGAAAGGCACTGAGAAAGGCGATTGAATTAACTGAATAAATGCACACAAAAGAAATTCAAGTGCAAATAGCAAGGCGTATCGACGAAAAAGAAATTGCACGTGTCGAATGGATCAGAGAAGGGAGCGTTCCTCTACAAACAATTTGTGCTAAAATTGATCATTAAAATTTACAATTCGAACTATCTATGGAGTATTAGGCGTTAAAATTCGGATATTTGTAGATGAGGACTAATGGACCTTTCTTTATTTGTTTTGCCATTCTGGTTCTGACTAGTGTCTAGCAATAGAAACAAATTTGTTCTTTCATTTATTCACTTATCCTTTCATTTATGAAATATGAAACAAAAATTGCAATTGGATTCTAGTTCTTTTCAATTCTTATAAGGTTGAATAAAAATTTGATTGGCCCATTTTTTTAGAGCTCAAATTGCTATTGGCTAAGTTGTATGTCACTCTCCTTTAAGTAACTTAAAGTTTAGAGTTGGGTTTGGATTTCATAGATTATTCAACCCCACTCTAAACTTAATAACTGTATATAACATAAAAAAAACCAACTTATTGCTTCGTATTTTTGAGATCCCAAGAAATAGTCACTATACGACTGGATCGATCATATACTTGTAGCAAATGAAATTTCTCCCATAACATAAAAAATCTAATTATGAGTTGTAAAACACAATAAGGGGATGTGGATAAATGAAAGATGATCGAAAGAGAAAACAAAAAATCTAATTCTTGCAGAATATATAGCTTTACAATTTAAAAATATAGTTTCATTTCGAAAGGCAATGAGAAAGGCGATTGAATTAACTGAATAAATGCACACAAAAGGAATTCAAGTGCAAATAGCAAGGCGTATCGACGGAAAAGAAATTGCACGTGTCGAATGGATCAGAGAAGGGAGGGCTCCTCTACAAACAATTTGTGCTAAAATTGATCATTGAAATTTACAATTCGAACTATCTATGGAGTATTAGGCGTTAAAATTCGGATATTTGTAGATGAGGACTAATGGACCTTTCTTTATTTGTTTTGCCATTCTGGTTCTGACTAGTGTCTAGCAATAGAAACAAATTTGTTCTTTCATTTATTAACTTGTCCTTTCATTTATGAAATATGAAACAAAAATAGCAATTCGATTCTAGCTCTTTAATTCTATAAGGTTGAATAAAAATTTGATTGACCATTTTTTTAGAGTAAAATTGCTAGGCTTAGTGTGTGACTCCTTCTTTAAAGTAACTTTAAAGTTTAGAGTTGGGTTAGGATTTCATAGATTATTGAACCCCACCCTAAACTTAATAACTATATATAATATAAAAAAAAACCAACTTATTTCTTCGTATTTTTGAGATCCAAAGATATAGTCACTATACGACTGGATCGATCATATACTTGTAGCAAATTAAATTTCTCCCATAGCATAAAAAATCTAATTATGAGTCGTAAAACACAATAAGGGGATATGGATAAATGAAAGATGATAGAAAGAGAAAACAAAAAAATCTAATTCTTGCAAAATATATAGCTTTACAATTTAAAAATATAGTTTCATTTCGAAAGGCAATGAGAAAGGCAATTGAATTAACTGAATAAATGCACACAAAAGGAATTCAAGTGCAAATAGCAAGGCGTATCGACGGAAAAGAAATTGCCCGTGTCGAATGGATCAGAGAAGGGAGGGCTCCTCTACAAACAATTTGTGCTAAAATTGATCGTTTAAATTTACAATTCAAACTATCTATAGAGTATTAGGCGTTCAAATTCAGATATTTGTAGATGAGGACTAATGGACCTTTCTTTATTTGTTTTGCCATTCTGGTTTTGACTAATGTCTAGCAATAGAAACAAATTTGTTCTTTCATTTATTAACTGGTTCTTTCATTTATGAAATATGAAACAAAAATAGCAATTCTATTCTAGTTCTTTAATTCTATAAGGTTGAATAAAAATTTGATTGGCCATTTTTTTTTAGAGTAAAATCGCTATGCTTAGTGTGTGACTCCTTCTTTAAAGTAACTTTAAAGTTTAGAGTTGGGTTAGGATTTCATAGATTATTGAACCCCTCTCTAAACTTAATAACGATATATAATATAAAAAAACCAACTTATTGCTTCGTATTTTTGAGATCCCAAGAAATAGTCACTATACGACTGGATCGATCATATACTTGTAGCAAATGAAATTTCTCCCATAACATAAAAAATGTAATTTTGAGTTGTAAAACACAATAAGGGGATATGGATAAATGAAAGATGATAGAAAGAGAAAATAAAAAATCTAATTCTTGCATAATATATAGCTTTACAATTTAAAAATATAGTTTCATTTCGGAAGGCAATGAGAAAGGCGATTGAATTAACTGAATAAATGCACACAAAAGGAATTCAAGTGCAAATAGCAAGGCGTATCGACGGAAAAGAAATTGCACGTGTCGAATGGATCAGAGACGGGAGGGCTCCTCTACAAACAATTTGTGCTAAAATTGATCATTGAAATTTACAATTCGAAATATCTATGGAGTATTAGGCGTCAAAATTTGGATATTTGTACAGGGGGACTAATGGACCTTTCTTTATTTATTTTGCCATTCTGGTTCTGACTAGTGTCTAGCAATAGAAACAAATTTATTCTTTCATTTATTAACTGGTTCTTTCATTTATGAAATATGAAACAAAAATAGCAATTTGATTCTAGTTCTTTAATTCTATAAGGTTGAATAAAAATTTGATTGACCATTTTTTTTAGAGTAAATTTGCTATGCTTAGTGTGTGACTCCTTCTTTAAAGTAACTTTAAAGTTTAGAGTTGGGTTAGGATTTCATAGATTATTGAACCCCACTCTAAAACTTAATACTATAATATAATTAAAAAACAACTTATATGCTTCGTATTTTTTGAGATCCCAAGAAATAGTCCTATAAACGACTGGATCGACAAAAAAAAAGAAAACTCAATATAAAAACTTGTAGCAAATGAAATTTCTCCCATAACATAAAAAATCTGATAATGAGTTGTAAAACACAATAAGGGGATTTGGATAAATGAAAGATGATAGAAAGAGAAAACAAAAAATCTAATTCTTGCAGAATATATAGCTTTACAATTTAAAAATAAAGTTTCATTTCGAATGGCAATGAAAAAGGCGATTGAATTAACTGAATAAATGCACACAAAAGGAATTCAAGTGCAAATAGCAAGGCGTATGGACGGAAAATAAATTGCACGTGTCGAATGGATCAGAGAAGGGAGGGCTCCTCTACAAACAATTTGTGCTAAAATTGATCATTGAAATTTAAAATTCGAACTATCTATGGAGTATTAGGCGTTAAAATTTGGATATTTGTAGATGAGGACTAATGGACCTTTCTTTATTTGTTTTGCCATTCTGGTTCTGACTAGTGTCTAGCAATAGAAACAAATTTGTTCTTTCATTTATTAACTGGTTCATTCATTTATGAAATATGAAACAAAAATAGCAATTTGATTCTAGTTCTTTAATTCTATAAGGTTGAATAAAAATTTGATTGACCATTTTTTTTTAGAGTAAAATTGCTATGCTTAGTGTGTGACTCCTTCTTTAAAGTAACTTTAAAGTTTAGAGTTGGGTTAGGATTTCATAGATTATTGAACCCCACCCTAAACTTAATAACTATATATAATATAAAAAAAAACCAACTTATTTCTTCGTATTTTTGAGATCCCAAGAAATGGTCACTATACGACTGGATCGATCATATACTTGTAGCAAATGAAATTTCTCCCATAACATAAAATATCTAATTATGAGTTGTAAAACACAATAAGGGGATGTGGATAAATGAAAGATGATAGAAAGAGAAAACAAAAAATCTAATTCTGGCAGAATATATAGCTTTACAATTTAAAAATATAGTTTCATTTCGAAAGGCAATGAGAAAGGCGATTGAATTAACTGAATAAATGCACACAAAAGGAAGTCAAGTGCAAATAGCAAGGCGTATCGACGGAAAAGAAATTGCACGTGTCGAATGGATCAGAGAAGGGAGGGCTCCTCTACAAATAATTTGGGCTAAAATTGATCATTGAAATTTACAATTCGAACTATTCATGGAGTATTAGGCATTAAAATTCGGATATTTGTAGATGAGGACTAATGGACCTTTCTTATTTTGTTTTGCCATTCTGGTTCTGACTAGTGTCTAGCAATAGAAACCAATTTGTTCTTTCATTTATTAACTGGTCCTTTCATTTATGAAATATGAAACAAAAATAGCAATTCGAATCTAGTTCTTTAATTCTATAAGGTTAAATAAAAATTTGATTGACCGTTTTTTTTAGAGTAAAATTGATATGCTTAGTGTGTGACTCCTTCTTGAAAGTAATTTTAAAGTTTAGAGATGGGTTAGGATTTCATAGATTATTGAACCCCACTCTAAACTTAATACTATATGATAATATAGAAAAAAACCACGTATTTCCTTCTATTTTGTGAGATCCAAAGAAAATGGTCACATACGAATGGAATCGATCATATACTTTTAGCAAATGAAATTTCTCCCATAACATAAAAAATCTAATAATGAGTTGTAAAACAAAATAAGGGGATGTGGATAAGTGAAAGATGATAGAAAGAGAAAACAAAAAATCTAATTCTTGCGGAATATATAGCTTTACAATTTAACAATATAGTTTCATTTCGAAAGGCAATGAGAAAGGCGATTGAATTAACTGAATAAATGCACACAAAAGGAATTCAAGTGCAAACAGCAAGGCGTATGGTCGAAAAAGAAATTCCACGTGTCGAATGGATCAGAGAAGGGAGGGCTCCTCTACAAACAATTTGTGCTAAAATTGATCATTGAAATTTACAATTCGAACTAGCTATGGAGTATTAGGCGTTAAAATTCGGATATTTGTAGATGAGGACTAATGGACCTTTCTTTATTTGTTTTGCCATTCTGGTTCTGACTAGTGTCTGCAATAGGAACAAATTTGTTCTTTCATTTATTAACTGGTTCTTTCATTTATGTAATATGAGACAAAAATAGCAATTGGATTCTAGTTCTTTAATTCTATAAGGTTGAATAAAAATTTGATTGACCGTTTTTTTTTAGAGTAAAATTGCTATGCTTAGTGTGGGACTCCTTCTTTAAAGTACCTTTAAAGTTTAGAGTTGGGTTAGGATTTCATAGATTATTGAACCCCACCCTAAACTTAAAAACTATATATAACATAAAAAAACCAACTTATTGCTTCGTATTTTTGAGATCCCAAGAAATAGTCACTATACGACTGGATCGATCATATACTTGTAGCAAATGGAATTTCTCCCATAACATAAAAAATCTAATTATGAGTTGTAAAACACAATAACGGGATATGGTTAAATAAAAGATGATAGAAAGAGAAAATAAAAAATCTAATTCTTGCATAATATATAGCTTTACAATTTAAAAATATAGTTTCATTTCGAAAGGCAATGAGAAAGGCGATTGAACTAACTGAATCAATGCACACAAAAGAAATTCAAGTGCAAATAGCAAGGCGTATCGACGGAAAAGAAATTGCACGTGTCGAATGGATCAGAGAAGGGAGACTTCCTCTACAAACAATTTGTGCTAAAATTGATCATTGAAATTTACAATTCGAACTATCTATGGAGTATTAGGCGTTAAAAATCGGATATTTGTAGATGAGGACTAATGGACCTTTCTTTATTTGTTTTGCCATTCTGGTTCTGACTAGTGTCTAGCAATAGAAACAAATTTGATCTTTCATTTATTAACTGGTTCTTTCATTTATGAAATATGAAACAAAAATAGCAATTCGATTACTACTCTTATTCTATAAGGTTGAATAAAATTTGATTGACGCAATTATTCTAGAGTAAAATGCTATGCTTGTGTGTGAACTCCGTCTTTAAAGTAACTTTAAAGTTTAGAGTTGGTTAGATTTCATAGATGATTGAACCCCACTCTAAACTTAATAACTGTTAATTAACATAAAAAAAATTCAACTATTGCGTCGAGTGTTGAGATCCCAAGAAATAGTCACTATACTACGGGAGCGATCATATACGTGTAGCAAATTAAATTCTCCCATAACATAAAAAATCTAATTATGAGTTGTAAAACACAATAAGGGGATATGGTTAAATAAAAGATTATAGAAAGAGAAAATAAAAAATCTAATTCATGCATAATATATAGCTTTACAATTTAAAAATATAGTTTCATTTCGGAAGGCAATGAGAAAGGCGATTGAATTAACTGAATCAATGCACACAAAAGAAATTCAAGTGCAAATAGCAAGGCGTATCGACGGAAAAGAAATTGCACGTGTCGAATGGATCAGAGAAGGGAGGGCTCCTCTACAAACAATTTGTGCTAAAATTGATCATGGAAATTTACAATTCGAACTATCTATGGAGTATTAGGCGTTAAAATTCGGATATTTGTAGATGAGGACTAATGGACCTTTCTTTATTTGTTTTGCCATTCGGGTTCTGACTAGTGTCTAGCAATAGAAATAAATTTGTTCTTTCATTTATTAACTGGTCCTTTCATTTATGAAATATGAAACAAAAATAGCAATTCGATTCTAGCTCTTGAATTCTATAAGGTTGAATAAAAATTTGATTGACCATTATTTTTTAGAGTAAAATTGCTATGCTTAGTGTGTGACTCCTTCTTTAAAGTAACTTTAAAGTTTAGAGTTGGGTTAGGATTGCATAGATTATTGAACCGCACTCTAAACTTAATAACTATATATAATATAAAAAAACCAACTTATTGCTTCGTATTTTTGAGATCCCAAGAAATAGTCACTATACGACTGGATCGATCACATACTTGTAGCAAATTAAATTTCTCCCATAACATAAAAAATCTAATTATGAGTTGTAAAACACAATAAGGGGATATGGTTAAATAAAAGATTATAGAAAGAGAAAATAAAAAATCTAATTCATGCATAATATATAGCTTTACAATTTAAAAATATAGTTTCATTTCGAAAGGCACTGAGAAAGGCGATTGAATTAACTGAATAAATGCACACAAAAGAAATTCAAGTGCAAATAGCAAGGCGTATCGACGAAAAAGAAATTGCACGTGTCGAATGGATCAGAGAAGGTAGCGTTCCTCTACAAACAATTTGTGCTAAAATTGATCATTGAAATTTACAATTCGAACTATCTATGGAGTATTAGGCGTTAAAATTCGGATATTTGTAGATGAGGACTAATGGACCGTTCTTTATTTGTTTTGCCATTCTGGTTCTGACTAGTGTCTAGCAATAGAAACAAATTTGTTCTTTCATTTATTAACTTGTCCTTTCATTTACGAAATATGAAACAAAAATAGCAATTTGATTCGAGTTCTTTAATTCTATAAGGTCGAATAAAAAATTGATTGACCATTTTTTTTTAGAGTAAAATTGCTATGCATAGTGTGTGACTCCTTCTTTACAGTAAGTTTAAAGTTTAGAGTTGGGTTAGGATTTCATAGATTATTGAACCGCACTCTAAACTTAATAACTATATATAATATAAAAAAACCAACTTATTGCTTCGTATTTTTGAGATCCCAAGAAATAGTCACTAGACGACTGGATCGATCATATACTTGTAGCAAATGAAATTTCTCCCATAACATAAAAAATCTAATAATGAGTTGTAAAACACAATAAGGGGATTTGGATAAATGAAAGATGATAGAAAGAGAAAATAAAAAATCTAATTCTTGCATAATATATAGCTTTACAATTTAAAAATATAGTTTCATTTCGAAAGGCACTGAGAAAGGCGATTGAATTAACTGAATAAATGCACACAAAAGAAATTCAAGTGCAAATAGCAAGGCGTATCGACGGAAAAGAAATTGCACGTGTCGAATGGATCAGAGAAGGGAGGGGGCCTCTACAAACAATTTGTGCTAAAATTGATCATTGAAATTTACAATTCGAACTATCTATGGAGTATTAGGCAGTCAAACTAAAATTCGATATTGGGGTAGATGAGGACGAAGGGACCTGTCTTTATGTGTTTGCCATTCGGGTTTCTGACGATGGTCTAGCAATAGAAACAAATTTGGGTTCTTTCATTTATTAACGTGTCCTTTTCAATTTATGAAAATTGAAACAAAAGAGCATTCGATTTCTAGCTCTTTAATTCTATAAGGTTGAATAAAAATTTGATTGAACCTTTTTTTAGAGTAAAATTGCTATGCTAAGTGTGTGACTCCATCTTTAAAGTAACTTTAAAGTTTACAGTTGGGTTAGGATTTCATAGATTATTGAACCCCACTCTAAACTTAATAACTGTATATAACATAAAAAAAACCAACTTATTGCTTCGTATTTTTGAGATCCCAAGAAATAGTCACTATACGACTGGATCGATCATATACTTATAGCAAATTAAATTTCTCCCATAACATAAAAAATGTAATTATGAGTTGTAAAACACAATAAGGGGATATGGTTAAATAAAAGATGATAGAAAGAGAAAATAAAAAATCTAATTCATGCATAATATATAGCTTTACAATTTAAAAATATAGTTTCATTTCGGAAGGCAATGAGAAAGGCGATTGAATTAACTGAATAAATGCACACAAAAGGAATTCAAGTGCAAATAGCAAGGCGTATCGACGGAAAAGAAATTGCACGTGTCGAATGGATCAGAGAGGGAAGGGCTCCTCTACAAACAATTTGCGCTAAAATTGATCATTGAAATTTACAATTCGAACTATCTATGGAGTATTAGGCGTTAAAATTCGGATATTTGTAGATGAGGACTAATGGACCTTTCTTTACTTGTTTTGCCATTCTGGTTCAGACTAGTGTCTAGCAATAGAAACAAATTTGTTTTTTCATTTATTAACTGGTTCTCTCATTTATGAAATAGGAAACAAAAATAGCAATTGGATTCTAGTTCTTTAATTCTATAAGGTGGAATAAAAATGTGATTGACCATTTTTTTTAGAGTAAAATTGCTATGCTTAGTGTGTGACTCCTTCTTTAAAGTAACTTCAAAGTTTAGAGTTGGGTTAGGATTTCATAGATTATTGAACCCCACTCTAAACTTAATAACTATATATAATATAAAAAAACCAACTTATTGCTTCGTATTTTTGAAATCCCAAGAAATAGTCACTATACGACTGGATCGATTATATACTTGTAGCAAATGAAATTTCTCCCATAACATAAAAAATCTAATTATGAGATGTAAAACACAATAAGGGGTTGTGGATAAATGAAAGATGATCGAACGAGAAAACAGAAAATCTAATTCTTGCAGATAAGTATAGAGCTTTATACTTTACAAATCGGTTTTCATTTCGAAAGGCAAGGAGAAAGGTGATTGAATTAACTGAATAAATGCACACAAAAGGAATTCAAGTGCAAATAGCAAGGCGTATCGACGGAAAAGAAATTGCACGTGTCGAATGGATCAGAGAAGGGAGGGCTCCTCTACAAACAATTTGTGCTAAAATTGATCATTGAAATTTACAATTCGAACTATCTATGGAGTATTAGGCGTGAAAATTCAGATATTTGTAGATGAGGACTAATGGACCTTTCTTTATTTGTTTTGCCATTCTGGTTCAGACTAGTGTCTAGCAATAGAAACAAATTTGTTTTTTCATTTATTAACTGGTTCTTTCATTTATGAAATATGAAACAAAGATAGGAATTCGATTCTAGCTCTTTAATTCTATAAGGCTGAATAAAAATTTGATTGACCATTTCTTTTCAGAGTAAAATTGCTATGCTTAGTGTGTGACTCCTTTAAAGTAACTTTAAAGTTTAGAGTTGGGTTAGGATTTCATAGAATATTGAGCCCCTCTATAAACTTAATAACTGTATATAATATAAAAAAACCAACTTATTGCTTCGTATTTTTGAGATCCCAAGAAATAGTAACTATACGACTGGATCGATCATATACTTGTAGCAAATGAAATTTCTCCCATAACATAAAAAATCTAATTATGAGTTGTAAAACACAATAAGGGGATGTGGATAAATGAAAAATGATCGAAAGAGAAAACAAAAAATCTAATTCTTGCAGAATATATAGCTTTACAATTTAAAAATATAGTTTCATTTCGAAAGGCAATGAAAAAGGCGATTGAATTAACTGAATAAATGCACACAAAAGGAATTCAAATGCAAATAGCAAGGCGGATCGACGGAAAAGAAATTGCACGTGTCGAATGGATCAGAGAAGGGAGGACTCATCTACAAACAATTTGTGCTAAAATTGATCATTGAAATTTTCAATTCGAACTATCTATGGAGTATTAGGCGTTAAAATTCGGATATTTGTAGATGAGGACTAATGGACCTTTCTTTATTTGTTTTGCCATTCTGGTTCTGACTAGTGTCTAGCAATAGAAACAAATTTGTTTTTTCATTTATTAACTGGTCCTTTCAGTTATGAAATATGAAACAAAAATAGCAATTGGATTCTAGTTCTTTAATTCTATAAGGTTGAATAAAAATTTGATTGCCCATTTTTTTTTGAGTAAAATTGCTATGATTAGTGTGTGACTCCTTTAAAGTAACTTTAAAGTTTAGAGTTGGGTTAGGATTTCATAGATTATTGAACCTCACTCTGAACTTAATAACTATATATAATATAAAAAAACCAACTTATTGCTTCGTATTTTTGAGATCCCAAGAAGTAGTCACTATACGACTGGATCGATTATATACTTGTAGCAAATGAAATTTCTCCCATAACACAAAAAATCTAATTATGAGATGTAAAACACAATAAGGGGTTGTGGATAAATGAAAGATGATCGAACGAGAAAACAGAAAATCTAATTCGGGCAGAAGAAAGCGGTTGATAAGGAAAAAGGAGTTCATTTCGAAAGGCCATGAGAAAGGCGATTGAATTAACTGAATAAATGCACACAAAAGGAATTCAAGTGCAAATAGCAAGGCGTATCGACGGAAAAGAAATTGCACGTGTCGAATGGATCAGAGAAGGGAGGTCTCCTCTACAAACAATTTGTGCTAAAATTGATCATTGAAATTTTCAATTCAAACTATCTATGGAGTATTAGGCGTTAAAATTCAGATATTTGTAGATGAGGACTAATGGACCTTTCTTTATTTGTTTTGCCATTCTGGTTCAGACTAGTGTCTAGCAATAGAAACAAATTTGTTTTTTCATTTATTAACTGGTTCCTTCATTTATGAAATATGAAACAAAGATAGCAATTCGATTCTTGCTCTTTAATTCTATAAGGTTGAATAAAAATTTGATTGACCATTTCTTTTCAGAGTAAAATTGCTATGCTTAGTGTGTGACTCCTTCTTTAAAGTAACTTTAAAGTTTAGAGTTGGGTTAGGATTTCCTAGATTATTGAACCGCACTCTAAACTTAATAACTATATATAATATAAAAAAACCAACTTATTGCTTCGTATTTTTGAGATCCCAAGAAATAGTCACTATACGACTGGATCGATCATATACTTGTAGCAAATGAAATTTCTCCCATAACATAAAAAATCTAATAATGAGTTGTAAAACACAATAAGGGGATTTGGATAAATGAAAGATGATAGAAAGAGAAAACAAAAAATGTAATTCTTGCAGAATATATAGCTTTACAATTTAAAAATATAGTTTCATTTCGAAAGGCAATGAGAAAGGCGATTGAATTAACTGAATAAATGCACACAAAAGGAATTCAAGTGCAAATAGCAAGGCGTATCGACGGAAAAGAAATTGCACGTGTCGAATGATCAGAGAAGGGAGGGCTCCTCTACAAACATTTGTGCTAAATCTGATCATTGAAATTTAAATTTGATGCTATCTATTGGAGTATTAGGAGTTAACAATTTAGGTATATTTGTAGATGAGGACTAATGGACCTTTCTTTATTTGTTTTGCCATTCTGGTTCAGACTAGTGTCTAGCAATAGAAACAAATTTGTTTTTTCATTTATTAACTGGTCCTTTCATTTGTGAAATATGAAACCAAAATAGCAATTGGATTCTAGTTCTTTAATTCTATAAGGTTGAATAAAAATTTGATTGCCCATTTTTTTTAGAGTAAAATTGCTATGCTTCGTGTGTGACTCCTTCTTTAAAGTAACTTTAAAGTTTAGAGTTGGGTTAGGATTTCATAGATTATTGAACCCCACTCTAAACTTAATAACTGTATATAATATAAAAAAAAACAACTTATTGCTTCGTATTTTTGAGATCCCAAGAAATAGTCACTATACGACTTGATCGATCATATACTGTAGCAAATGGCAATAATTTCTCCCCTAACATTACTCAAAATCTAATTTCTGAGTGTAAAAAACACAATAAGGGGATGTGGAACAATGAAAGTTGATTCGAAAGAGAAAACAAAAAATCTGATTCTTGCAGAATATATAGCTTTACAATTTAAAAATATAGTTTCATTTCGAAAGGCAATGAGAAAGGCGGTTGAATTAACTGAATAAATGCACACAAAAGGAATTCAGGTGCAAATAGCAAGGCATATCGACGGAAAAGAAATTGCACGTGTCGAATGGATCAGAGAAGGGAGGGCTCCTCTACAAACAATTTGCGCTAAAATTGATCATTAAAATTTACAATTCGAACTATCTATGGAGTATTAGGCGTTAAAATTCGGATATTTGTAGATGAGGACTAATGGACCTTTCTTTATTTCTTTTGCCATTCTGGTTCTGACTAGTGTCTAGCAATAGAAACAAAATTGTTCTTTCATTTATTTACTGGTTCTTTCATTTATGAAATATGAAACAAAAATAGGAATTCGATTCTAGCTCTTTAATTCTATAAGGTTGAATAAAAATTTGATTGACCATTTTTTTTTAGAGTAAAATTGCTATGCTCAGTGTGTGACTCCATCTTTAAAGTAACTTTAAAATTTAGAGTTGGGTTCGATTTCATAG
>RXID01017011.1:0-14100 GCA_005019695.1 Trichopus zeylanicus subsp. travancoricus
TGCTACAACTACTCCTGCTATTACTACTACTACTACTACTACTACTACTACTACTACTACTACTATAACTACAACTACTACTCCCACTACTATGACTATTACTATTGCATCTACTCCAAATTCAACAACAAATACGAGTGCTAATACTACTACTAATACTCCTATTCTTACTAAGACTACTTCCACTTCTCCTACTACAACTGCTAACACAACTATTGCTACTACAACAACTACTACTACCACTACTGCTACTACTACTTCTAATACTAATACTCTGATTCTTACTAAGACTACTGCTGCTTCTCCTAGTACTACTGCTACTACTACTACTACTACTACTACTAATACTCCTATTCTTACTAAGACTACTACTACTTCTCCTAGTACTACAACTAATACAACTACTGCTACTACTACTACTACTACTACTACAACTACTACTAATCCTACTAATACCACTACTAGTACTAGTACCACTACTACTCCTATTAGTACCACTACTACTACCACTACTAGTGCTTCTACTACTATTACTATTGCTACTACTACTACTACTACCATTACTACTGCTACAACTCCTACTACTAATAGTACTACCACTACTCCTCTGCTACTCCTACTACTAGTACTCTTACTACTGCTACTACTACCACCACCACCACTGCTACTACTACTAGTACTACTATTACAACTACTACGACTACTACTACGACAACAGCAACTACTACTGCTATGACTACTACTACAACTGCTCCTATTACTACTACTAATACTAATACTAATACTACTACTACAACTACCACTACGACTACCACTACTATGGTTACTACTACTAATATTGCTACTGTTGCTAGTACTACTACTACTACTACTACTACTAGTACTACTACTACTACAACTAGTACTACAGCTTCAACTACTACTGCCACAAATACTACTACTACTGCTCCTTACTACTACCATTTTGTCTACCATTTTGTCTACTATTAGTACTGTTACTACTCCTACTACTACTAATACTCCTACTGCTACTAGTACTACTACCCCTACTAGTACTACTACTACTAGCACAATTGCTACTACCACCACTACTACCACTACAACCACTACTGCCACTACTACAAGTACTACTACTACTTCTACTATTACTATTGCTATCCCTACTACTACTACTACTACTACAACAACAACAACAAAAACTAATACTCCTACTACTAATAACACTACTACTAGTACTACTACTCCTAATACACCTACTACTAATACAACAACGGCAATTACTACTAGGACTACTACTGTGACTACTAGTAATACTCTTACAGCTTCTACTACTACAACTACTACTACTACTACTAGTACTACTAATGATGCAACCACTACTACTACCACACTACTATTGCTACTGCTTCTACTATTACAACTACTAGTACTACTTCAAGTACTTTTGCTACTGCTACTACATCTACTACTACGGCTACTTCTGCTATTATTATTATTACTACTACTACTACTACTACTACTATTACTAATGCTGCTACAACTTTTGTTACTGCTACTACTATTACTACTACTACTGGCACTACTACTACTATTGTTACTATGACAACGACTACTGCGGCTATTAATACTACTACTACTACTACTTCTACTACTACTATTGCTGCTACTGGTACTGCCACTGCTACTACTTCTCCTTCCACTGCAGCTACTAATGCTACTACTCTTACTATGACTATAACTATTACTACTACTTCTGCTATGGGTACTGCTACGACCACAACTACAACAACTACTATTGCAATTACTACTACAACTACTACTACTGCAATTACTACTACAGCTACTACTACAGCTCCTACGAATTCTTCTAAAGCTACTGCTACGGTTACTACGACCCCTGCTACAACTGCTACTGCTATTACTACAACTACTGCTACCACTACTACATCTACCAATATTACTACTATCACCACCACTACTACTAGTACCACGACTACCACTACAATTACTACTCCCAATACTAGTACTACTAATTCTACTAGTACTTGTACCACTACTACTTCTACTACTACTACTACGGTTATTATTGCTATTACTGCAACTTTTGCTACTACTACTACAATGACTAATATCACTTCGACTACAACAATAATAACAACTACTACAACTACTATTGTGGCGACTAAAACTATTACCGCGACTACTACTACCACTACTTCAACAACTACAACCAATAATGTGACTACAACAACTACTACTGCTATTACTACTTCTGCTACAACTATTCCTTCCATTTCTGCTGCTTTTACTACAAGTAGTACTACTACTGTTATTGCTACTACTACTACTGCTATAAGTACTACTCCTGGTACTACTTCTGCAACTACTACAACCAATACAGCTACTACTACTACTACGACTACTCCTACTGTGACCACTACAACTACTACTGCGGCTGCTATAGCTACAACAACTACTACTACCACTAATACTCTTGCTACAAATGTTACTACTACTATTGCTACTCCTGCAACTACTACTGCTACTACTAATACTCCTGCTACTACTTCTACTACTACTACTACTATTACTATTACAAGTGCCAGTACTACTACTGCTACTACCACTACTTCTACTCCTAATACTCTTACAAGTTTATATTACGACTACTACTTACTACTACGACTACTATCGAACGAGGACTACTACTAGGACTACTACTACTACTACTACTACTACTACTACTACTACTACTACTACTACTACTACTACTACTAATACTACTACTAATACTACAACAACAACATCAACTACTACTACTACTACTATGACCGCTGTTGCTGCTACTGCTACTACTACTACTACTACTATCCCTACACCTACTAGTAGTCCTACAACAAATATTAATACTACTACTACTACAATTCCTACTATGATCGCTGCTGCTGCTACTGCTACTACTACTACTACTACTATCCCTACTCCTACTACTAGTCCTACAACAAATATTAATACTACTACTACTACAATTCCTACTACTTCTACAAATTCCATTACTACTACAACAACTACAACTACTGCAACCACAACAACAACAAGTACTACTATAACTACTACTACTACTATTACAACTACCACTAATACTACCACCACTACTATTGCAGCCACTACTACTAGTACTTCTACTGCTGCTGCTACTCTTGCTGCTGCTGCTACTACTACTAATACTACTACTACCGCTACTACTATAGCTGCTGCTACTGCGGTAACTATTACTACTACAATTACTATGACAACTACTACTACTTCTACTACTATTAATACTACTACTGCTACTACTACTATTACTACTCCTACTACTATGATTATTACTTCTACCACTGCTACTACTGCTTCTACATTAATAACGACTACTACTACGACTACTACAAATATAACACTACTTCTGATACTACTTCTACTACTCCTACTACCACTACTAGTACTTCAACTACAACTATAGCTACTAATGCTACTACTAATGCTACTGCTACTACTACTACTACTACCACTACTAGTACTACTACTACTGCTACTAATTCTTCTATAGCTACTATTACTGCTACTACGACCCTTGCTACAACTGCTACTACTACTAGTACTGCCACTACAAGTTCTACAACAACAACAACAACAACAACAACTACTACTACTACTATTACTACAACTACTATTATTACTACTACAACTATTACAACTACTGTGTCTACTACGACTGCTACTACTACTACTAGTACAACTATTGCAACTTATACTATTGCTACTACTACAATAACTGCTTCTACTACTACAAACACTGCTATTACAACTACAAAAGCTCTGATTGTTACTACGTCTACTATTGCTACTAAAGCTATGATTGCTATTGCTCCAACTACTACTACTTATACTGTTGCCTCTGCCATTACTACTACTACTACTACAACTACTACTACTTATACTACTACTACTACCATTACAACAATTTCCCCTACAACTACTACTAAAACTACTATTGCTGCTACTGTTACAACAACTACTACTACTACCACTACTACTAAGACAACTCCCAGAGCTATTACTAGTCATAATGCTACTACTACTACTGCTACTACTATGACTATTGCGAATGCTGCTACTACTACAGCTAATACTACTTCTACTACGACTACTACTCTACTACTACTACTACTATAACTGCTACTATGACTCTCAGTCCTCCTACTATTGCTACTACTATAAATTCTAAAGACCCTACACCTCGTAATACTACTACTACAACTGCAACTACTAATATGACTACTACTACTACTATGACAACTACAAATTCTACAACTACTTCTATAGCTACTACTACTGCTAAAACTACTACTGCTACTACTACTACTACAGCTAGTACTCCTACTACTGCAACTATAGCTAATGCAACTACTATTGCTACTATTGCTTCAACTAGAATAACTGCTACAACTGCTGCTACTACAACTTCAATTGTGTCTACTACTATTGCTACTACTGCTACTGCTACTTTTTCTGCAACTACTGTGACTACTACAACTCCTACTACTACAACTATTATGACTACTATTGCCATTACTAGTCCCAGTACTACTATTACTACTTCTACCACCACTACGACTACTACTACTATTGCTATTCCTACTACTACAATTGTGGCTACGACTACTACTACTTCCAGTACTACTCCTATTGCTCCTATAACTTCTTCTATACTACTAAAATTACTATTACTACAACTAGTACTGCTAATACTGCAATTACTACTACTATTACTACCAATGCTGCTACTTCTCCAGCTACTACTACTCTTACTACTACTCATACTGCTATTACAATTAGAATAACAACTACTAGTACTACTACAGCAGCAGCTGCTGCTATTGCTACTACAACTGTTGTCGCCGTTGCTACTACTCCACCTACTATAACTACTACTACTACTACTACTACGACTACGACTACTACTACTACTAATACGACTGCTACTACTACTACTACGACCACTACTACTACCACTACTACCATAACTACTACTATGGCTACTACTACTACATCTACTCCCCATACTACAATTACTGCTACTACTACTACTACTACAACTTCTCCCACTCCAAATGCCACTCAACCTACTACTACTGCTTCTGCTACTACTACTATTAAAACTTCCACTACTTCGGCTACTATTGCTATGACAACCGCTACTTCTGGCAAAAAAACCACTACTACTACCACAACTACATCCACTACTACTACTCCTACTATAACTACTACTACAACTACTGCTAAAACTACTATTATTGCTATGGTTGAAACTACTACAACTACTACTCTGACTACAACTTCCCCTACTACTACTACCACCACCACTACTACTACCACCAGTGGTACTATTACAATTCCTAATACAATAGCTACTACTACTACTACTTCCTCTACTAGTACTATAATAACTATTACAACTGATACTACCACTACTAGCTACTCCTACTTCTACTGCAACTACTATTGTTACTACTACTACTATTACTACTCTTACTACAATAACTACTACTACTCCTTTTACTACTACTACTACCACTACTACTACTATTACTACTATTACTACCAGTCCAACTACTACTTCTACTACTACTACTACTACTACTACAACTACGACTATAACTGCTACAATAACTACTTTTCACACTACTACCATAACTACTGCTACTACTGTTACTTCTTCTTCTACTACTACTACTACTACTACTACTACTAACACAGCACTACTACTTCTACTTCAACTATTACTACTCTACTACTATTAAAGCTACTATTACTGCTGCTACACCTACTACTACTACTACGGCTACTACTGCTACACCTACTACTACTATTACTACTGCGGCTGCTGCGACTACTACTACTCCTCCTCATAATAGTACTTCTACTGTTGTGACTACTACTACTACTATGGCTACAGCTACTTTCACTATAGCTACTTCTACTACTACTACAACTATTACTACTACCACCACTCTTACTACTATTCATACTGATACTACAACTACTACAACTCCTGCTACTGGAGTAGTAGTGGTAGTAATAGTATTTTGAGTAGTAGTGGTAGTAATAGTAATAGTACTGTAGCATTAATTGTAGTAGTAATAGTAATAGTTGTAGTCATAGTAGCAATATTAGCAGTAGTAGTGGTAGCAGCAGTAATAGTAGTAGTAGTTATTGTAATGATAGTAGAAGTAGTATTAGTAGTATTTGTATTTGTAGTAGTAATAGTAGTAGTAGCAGAAGTTATAGTAGTAGTAGCATTAGAAGTAGTAGTTGTAGTTGATGTTGTAGTATTACTATTAGTAGGAGAAGTAGTAGAAGTACCAATAGTAGTAGAAGTTGTCATTTTAGTAGTAATAGTTATTATTTTTGTTGTAGTAGTAGTAATAGTAGTAGTAATCGTAGTAGTCATAAAACTAGTATCAGTAGCAGCAGCAGTACTCATTGTAGAAGTGGTAGTAGTAGTAGCAGTAGTAGCCGTAATAGCAGTAGTAGTAGTAGTAGTAATAGTCATTGTCACACTAGTTGTGTTGGTTATAGCCATAGTAGCAGTCTGAGCTGTACTAGTAATAGTAGTTGTAGCAGCAGTAGCAGTAGTAGCAACAATAATAGCAGTAGTAGTAGGCGTACTGGTAGTAGTTGCAGTAGTCATAATAGTAGCAATAGTAGCGATAGTAGTAGGAGCAGCAGCGTTAATAGTAGTAGTAGTATTAATTGTAGCTGTAGTAGCAGTAGTTATAGTTGTGGAAGTAGTAGTAGTATTGGGAGTAGTAGTAGTAGTAGTTATTATTGTTGTTGTTATTGTAGTAGTAGCAGTAGTAGAAGTAGTAGCCACAACAATTATAGTTGTAGTTGTAGTAGTAGTAGTACTTGTTGTATCAATAGCTATAGTAGTAGTAGTAGTTGTTGTTGTAGTAATTATTGTTGTTATTGTAATTGTAGCAGCGAACATAGTAGTAGTTGCAGTCATTGTAGTGGTAGCAGTAGTAGCCGTTGTTGCAGTAGTAGTAGTAGAAGCAGTCGTACAAATAATAGCTATTGCAATAGCAGTAGTAGCAGTAGTAGTTGTAGTAGTAAGAGTAGTAGCAGTAGCAGAAGCGACATTAGTAGTAACAGAAGTAGTAGTAATAGGAGAGTTAGTAGTAGTAGAAGTACGAGCAGTAGTAATAGTAGTGGTAATAATATGGGTAGGAGTAGTTGCAGTAGTCACAGTAGGAGGACTGGAAGCAGCCGTTATGATAGTAGCCATCGTAGTAATTGTAGCAATAATAGTAGCAGCTATAGTAGTGGTAGCTGTAGCTGTTGTAGCATTAGTAGTCATAGTAGCAGCTAGAGTAGAAGTAGCTATAACAACAGTAGCGGTAGTCATAGCAGTAGTAGCAATAGTAGCAGTAGCGGTAGTAGATAGTATAGTAGTAGTAGAAGTAACATTAGTAGTAGCAAAAATAGTGGTAGAAGACTGGTAGTAATAGTAGTAGTAGTAATATTAGTATCAGTAGTTGTAGTAGTAGCAGTAAGAGGACTGGCAGTAGCATTTGTAACAGTAGCCATCGTAGCAGTTGTAGAAGTAATAGTAGTAGCATTATTAGTGGTAGTTGTAGCTATTATAGCATTAGTAGTTGTAGTAGGAGCTAAAGTAGGAGTAGCTATAACAGTTGTGGTAGTAGTAGCGGTAGCAATAGTGGCAATATAGTAGCAGCAGTAATAGTAGTAAGTATAGTAGTAGTAGAAGCAGCATTAGTAGTAGCAGAAGTAGTAGTAGTAGGAGAATTATTAGTGGTAGAAGTAAGACTAGTAGTAATAGTAGTAGTAGTAATATTGTAGTAGTAGTTGTAGTAGTAATAGTAGGAGAACTAACAGTAGCATTTATAACAGTAGCCATCGTAGCAGTTCTAGCAGTAATAGTAGCAGCTTTTGTAGTGGTAGTTGTAGCTATTGTAGCATTAGTAGTTGTAGTAGGAGCTAAAGTAGTAGTTGTAACAGTAGTGGCAATAATAGTAGTAGCAGTAGCAATTGTATTAAGTATAGTAGTAGCAGTAGTAGTAGAAGTAGCAGTAGTAGTAGTAGTAGCATCAGCAGGAGCAGCAACAGTAGTAGTAGTAGTAGTTGCTACAATTGCATCAACAGCAGTAGCAGTAGTGGTAGTGGTAGTGTAGTAGTAGCAGTAGTAGTATTAGGAGAAGTAGTAGTAGTAGTATTTGGACTAGTAGAAGTAGTAGATGTAGCTGTTGTTGCAGCTGGAGTAGGAGTAGGAGTAGTTGTAGAAGTAGTAGTAGTAGTAGTAGTAGTAGTGCGAGTAAGAGTAGGAGTACTAGTAGTAGTTGCAGTAGTAGGAGTAGGCATAGTTGTAGTAGTCGTAGGAGTAGGAGTTGGAGTCATACTAGTAGTAGCAATAGCAGCAGCAGCAACAACAACAGCAGTAGTAGCAGTAATAGTAGTAGAAGTTGTAGTACTGCTAGTAGTATTTGGAGTAATAGTAGTATTAGTAATACTTGTTGGAAAAGTAGCAGTAGTAGTAAGAGTAGTAGGGAAAGTACTTGTAGTAGAAGTAGTCGTAAAAGTAGTAGTGGTGGTACTAGTAATAGCAGTTGCAGTGATAGAAGTAGTAGTTGCACTAGTAGTGGTACTAGCCATTGTAGTAGTTGAAGTAGTAGTTGTAGTGGCGGCCACGGTAGTAGAAGTAGCAGTAGTTTCGACAATAAAAATTGTAGTAGTAGTAGTAGTAGTAGCAGCAGCAGCAACTTAGTAGTAGTTGATGTAGCCGTAGTAATAGAAGGAGTTGTAAGAGTATTACCATTAGTAGCAGTAGTAGTAATTGTAGTCATTGTAGTAGAAGTAGTTGAGCTAGCAGTAGGAGTAGTAACAATAGCACTAGCAGTAGTAGGAGTAATAATAGTCGCAGCAGGAGTAGTAGTGGTGGTGGTGGTAGTAGTAGTAGCAGTAGTAGTCCTAGTAGTGGCAGTACTAGCAATAGCAGTAGCAGTAGCAACAGTTGTAGCAATAATAGTAGTAGTTGTAGTAGTAGCTGCCGTAAGAGCAGTAGTAGCAACAAAAGTAGTAGTTGTTTTCGTAGTAGTAGTTGTAGTAGCAGTAGCAGTAGTAGCAGCTACAACAATAGGAGTAGTAGCATCAGTAGTAGCAGTAGTAGTAGTAATTATATTAGTAGTAGTAGTCGCAGCAGTTGTAGTAGCAGGAGTAGTAGAAGTATGAGAAGTTAGAGAAGCAGTTATAGTAGTAGTGGCAGTAGTAGCAGTCACAGTAGCAGTAGCAATAGTAGTATTAGAAGTAGTAGTTGTTGTGTTAATAGTAGTAGTACTTGCAGTAGCAGTAGTTGTAGCAGTGGTCGCAGTAGTAGTAGTAGTTATTGTAGGAGAAGTAGTAGTAATAATAGTAGTAGCAATAGTAGTAGTAGGAGTAGTAGTAGCTATAGCAGTAGCAATACTAGCAGCAGCAGTAGAAGTAGTTGCAATAGTAGAAGTCGTTGTAGTAGCAGTAGCAGTAGCAATAGTAGTAGTAGTTGTAGTAGTTGTAGCTATTGTTATTGTCATAGTTGTCATTGTTATAGTAGTAGTAGTAGATGTAGTTGTAGAAGTAGTACTATTAGTAGTAGTAGTAGTAATAGTAGTAGTAGCAGTAGTAGTTGTAGCAGTAACAATAGTAGTAGCAATAGAATTAGTAGTTGTAGTTATGGCATTAATAGTAGTTCTAGTAGCAGTAGCAGTAGTAGTAGTAGTTGTAGTAGTAGTAATAATTATTGTTGTTGTTGTTGTTGTTGTAGTTATTGTAATAGTGGTAGTGGATGTAATAGTTGTTGTAGTATTAGTGGTGGTTATAGTAGTAGCAGAAGTAGTAGTAGTAGTAGTAGTTGGAGTAGTGGCAGTCGTAGCCGTTGTAGTAATGGTAGTAGTAGGAGCCGTTGTTGCAATAGTAGTAGTAGTAGCAATCCAAGCAATTATAGAAGCAGCAGCAGCAGTTGTTGTTGTTGTAATACTAGTAGCAGTAGTAGCAGTAGCACCAGTAGCAGTAGTAACCGAAGTTGTAGTAGTTATTGTTGTTGTAATAGTAGTACCGACAGTAGTAGTTGTGGTGGTCATATTAGTTTCAGTAATAGTAGCCGTTGTAACAGTAGTAGTAGTAGTAGTAGTAGTAGTAGTAGTAGTAGTAGTAGTAGTTATTGTTGTTGTAATAGTTTCACCGGCAGTAGTAGTTGTGGTAGTTGAATTAGTTGCAGCAGTAGTAGCCATTGTAGCAGGAGGAGGTGTAGTAGTAGTCGTAGCAGTAGTAGCACTAGTAATAGCAGTAGTAGTAGCTATTGTGATAGTAGTAGTAAGTGTAGTAGCAGTCGCAGAACCTGCATTAGTCGTAGCAAAAGTAGTAGGAGGAGAACTAGTAGTAGTGGATATTGGATGTTTAGTAATAGTAGTATTAGTAATATAAGTTGTTGTAGTTGCAGAAGCAGTTGTAGTAGTAGTGGCTGTAGTAGTTGTAGCAGTAATAGTTGTAGCTATAGTAGTGGTCGCAGTAGCTATTGTAGTAGTATTAGTAGTAGTAGTAGTTGGAGCTATAGTAGGAGTAGCAGTAGCAGCAGAAGCAGTAGTTGTAGTAGCAATAGTAGTAGTAGTGGCATTAGTATCAGTAGCAATAGTATTAAGTATTGTAGTAGTAGCAACAGCAGTAGTAGTAGTAGGGGTGGTAGTTGTAGCAACAGTAGTACGAGTTGTAGTAGTCGTAGTTGTTGTTGTTGTTGTCATTTTCATAGTAGCAGTAGTAGCAGTGATAGTAGTAGTTGTAGAATTGTAAAAGAAGTAGCAGCAGTTATAGTTGTAGTAGAAGTAGTACTAGTAGAAGTAGAGTAGTAGTTGTAGTAGTTGTAGTCGCAGTAGTAGAAGTTGTAGTAGTCATAGTAGTAGTAACTGTACTAGCAGTTACAGTAGTAGTAGTAGTAGTAGTAGAAGTAGTAGCTGTAGTAGCAGTTGCAGTAGTAGAGATGTAAAAGTAGTGGTAGCAGTAGCTTAGTAGTCGCAGTAGCAGCAGCTGTAGTGGTAACAGTAGCTATAGTACCCGCAGTAGCAGCAGATGTAGTATCGGTAATAGCAGCTAATGCAATGGTAGTATCAGTAGTAGTGGTAGCAGTTGGAGTAGTGTCAGCGAGTAGTAGTAGGCGTAGTAGTGGTAATGGTAGTTGTTGTGATATTAGTAGAAGTAGTAGTAGTTGTTGCAGTAGTAGTAGTAGTAGTCATAGTTATATTAGAAGTAGTAGTAGCTGTAGTAGTATTAGTAATAGTAGTAGCAGCAGCAGCAGTAGTACTAGCCGTTGCAGTAGCAATAGTAGTTATTGTAGTAATGGCAACAGTAGCATTAGTAGAAGTAGTTGCGCCAATAATAATAGTAGCAGTAGCAGTAGTAGTAGCAGTAGCAGTAGTAGTAGTCGCAGTGGTAGTAGTAGTTGTAGTAGCTGTAGTAATCGAAGCTATTATAGAAGTAGTACCATTAGTAGCAGTAGTAGTAATAGTAGTGATAGTAGTAGTAGTAGTTGTGGTAGTAGTGGCAATAGTAGCAACAGCAGCAGCATCATTAGTAGTACTAGTAGAAGTAGCAGGTGTAGTAGTAGTAGTAGTAGTAGTAGTAGTAGTAGTAGTAGTAGTAGCAGCAGCAATAGTAGCAATAGTAGTAGTAGGTGTACTAATAGTAGTTGTTGTAGTAGCAGCAGTAGTAGTAGTAGTAGTAATAGTAGTAGTAGTAGTAGTAGCCGGAGAAGTAATAGTTGTTCCAGAAGTAGTAGTAGTAGCAGTCGTAGTTTTAGTTATAGAAATATTAGTAGTAGTAGTAGTAGTAGTGTTAATAGGAATACTTGTAGTTGCAGAAGTAGTATTTGTAGGAGTAATAGCAGTTGTAATGACAAAAGAAGTAGTAGTAATAGTAGTTGCAATAGTAGTAGTAGTAGTAGTAGTAGTAGCTGTAGCAGTATTAGTAGTAGTTGTAACAGTAGTAGCACAAGTAGTAGTAGCTGCAGTAGCAGAAGTAGTAGTAGTTGTAGCAAGAGTAGTAATAGAAGCACTAGTAGTTGCAGTAGTAGGTATAGTCATTACAGTAATAGCAGTAGTATTTGAAGCAATAGTAGTAGTAGTAGTAGTAGCAAGAGTAGTTATAGAAGCACTAGTAGTTGCAGCAGTAGCTATAGTAGTTGCAGTAGTAGTAGTAGCATTTGAAGCAATAGTAGTAGCAATAGTAGCAGTGGTAGTTGAAGCAATAGTAGCAGTAGCAGTAAAAGAATAGTAGTTGTAGTAGTTGTAGTAGTGGTAGTAGCAGTAGTAGTAGTTGTTGTACTAGTAGTATTTGTTATAGTTGCAGCAGTTATGGCAACTGTAGTAGCAGTAATAGTAGTATCAAAAGTTGTAGTAGTAGCAGTAGTAGTAGTATTAGAAGTAGTAGGAGAACTAGTATTATTATTAGCAGCAGCAGTAGCACGCATAGTAGCAACAACAGTGGTAGTTGTTTTAGTAGCAGTCGCAGTAGTAGTAATAGAATTAGTAGTAGTAGTCGTATTAGTAGCTATTGGAGCAACAACAGTAGTAGTAGCAGTAGTTGGAGTAGGAGTACTAGTAGTAGTAGCAGCAGTAGTAGTATTAGTGGTAGTACTTCTACTACTAGTAGTAGTAGTAGTAGAAGTAGAAGTAGTAGCAGTAATAGTAGTAGTAGTTGTTGTAGTAGTAGTAGTAGTGGCAGTAGTAGGAGTAGTTGGAGGAATACGTGTGGGAGAAGCAATGCTAGTTGGGGTAGTAGTAGTTGTAGTAGTAGTTGTTGTTGTAGTAGGAGTCGCAGTAGCGATAATAGAGGTCATAGTAGTAGTTATGGTAGTAGTTGGAGTAGTAGTTGTTGTTCTTGTTGTTGTTGCAGTAGTAGCAGTAATAATTGTAGCAGCATGATTAGTAGTTGTAGTAGTAGTGGTAGTAGTAGTCAAAGTAATAGTAGCTATAGCAGTAGTAGCAGTCGTAGTAATATTTGTAGTAGTAGAAGTAGTAGTGGAAGTAATAGTAGGAGTATTACCCATAGTAGCAGTAGCAATAACCGTAACAATAGTATTATAGTAGTAGTAGTAGTAGTACTAGTAGTAGTAGTAGTAGTAATAACAGTAGTAGTAGTAGTAAAAGTCAAAGTAGTAGTAATTATAGAAGTATTTGTTAGAGTGGCAGTAGTTATAGTAGTAGTAGTAGTAATAGCACTAGAAATAGTAGTAGTGGTAGTGGTAGTAGTAGAACTACTAGTAGCAGTAGTAGTAGCAGTAGAAGTAGTAGTAGTAGTAGAACTAGTAGTAGTAATAGTAGTAGTAGCTGTAGTAGTAGTAGTAGTAGAAGTAGTAGAAGTTGTTGTAGTGTTAGTAGTAGTAGCAGTAGTAGTAGCGATAGTCGCAATAGTTGTTGTAGTAGTTGTTGTTGTTGTAGTAGTTGTACTAGTAGTTGTAGTAGTACTAGTTGTAATAGTAGTAGTAGTAGAACAACGACTAGTAGGACGAGTAGAAGTAGTAGTAGTAGCAGTAGTAGGAGTATCAATGTGAGCAGCAACAGAAGTAGTAGCAGTTGTTGCTCTAATAGTAGAAGTAGTAGTAGTAGTTGGAGTAGTTGTTGCTATAGTAGCAGTAGTAGCTGTATTAGTTTTAGTAAGAGGAATAGTAGTAGTAGTAGTAGTATCAGCAGCAGTAGTTCCAGGAATAGTAGTTGTAGCAGTAGAAGTAGTAGTAGCAGTAACCAGAGCAATAGGAGTTGTAGTAGTAGAAGTCGTAGTATTAGTAGTAGTAGTAGTAGAAGTAGTAGTAGTAGCATTGGTAGTTGTAGTAGTAGTACTAGGAGGAGTTGTAGATGTGGTAGTCGTAGTTGTTGTGGTAGATAAGTAGTAGTAATAGTATTAGTATTAGTTATATTAGAAGTAATAGCAGTAGGAGTAGTTGTAGTAATAGCAAAAGTAATAGTAGTAGGTGTAGTAGTAGTAGTAGAAGTAATAGCAGTAGTCGTTGTAGTAGTA
>RXID01017012.1:0-13791 GCA_005019695.1 Trichopus zeylanicus subsp. travancoricus
CTACTACTTCTACTACAACAACAACTACTACTACAGCTACTACAACTACTACAATAATTGCAACTACTACTACTACTATAGGTACTAAGATTAAAGGTACTACTAGTTCTACTATTAATGCTACTACTGCTACTTCTACTACTACTACTACTTCTGCTACTACTTATTTTGCCACCACAACTACTTCTGTTACAACTATTGCTACTACTACTGCTACTACAATTGCTACTACAACTGCTACTCCAATTGTTACTATAACTACTACTACTACAGCTACTACTAGCTCTACCATTAATGCTATTACTGCTACTACTATTGCTGATAGTACATCTACGACTACTTCTGCTACAACTATGATTATTGCTATTACGACTTCTATTACAACAACTACTATTAATACTACTTATGGAACTAGTACAACTACTACTACTTCTCCTACCACTTCTACAACTACAACTACAATCACGACTACTACTACTGCTACTACTGTTGCTGCTGCTGCTACTACTACCTTTACTGGTACAACTAGAGCAACAACTACTACTGCTCTTTCTCCTACTGCTACTACTATTGTTGCTTTTACTACTACTACTAAAACTGCGACTACTACTACGACTACTATAGCTGCGACTACTACTGTTACTTCTACTACTAGTTCTACTACCACTACAACTACTGGAGATACTCCTGCAATGACTGCTATTGCTCCTGCTGCTGTTGCCACTACAACTATTCTAACTCTAACTACTACTAATACTACGACAACTACTACTACTACTTCGGCCACTACTACAACTACTATTGCAACTACTGCTACTACAACTACCACAACTACTACTACCACTTCTACAACTGCTAATACTACTGTTGCTGCTACTAATCCAGTTTCTACAACTATTGCTCATACTACAACAGCTACTACAACTACAATTGCTACTACTATGGCAACTGTTACTACTATTGCTACTATTGCTACAACTAATATAGCTACAACAACAACAACAATAATCACTACTACTACTACTGCTATTGCAGCTGTTGCTGCTATTGTTGTTACTGCTGCTACAGCTACAACAACAATTACTACTGCTACTACTATTACTATAGCTACTTTTTCTACGGCTACTTCTGCTACTACTTCTGCTCTAACTACTGCCACTTATACTACTGCTACTGCTACTACTGCTACAGCTAATTCTGCCACTATTTCTGCAACTAGTATTGCTTCTACTTCTACTACTACTACTATTGACACTACTACTGCTACTAACACTACTACTACTACTACTACTACTACTACTACTACTACTACTACTACTACTACTACTTATTGTACTACTATTACTAAACTACTACTTCTTCTGCTACTTCTACTGCTGCTGCTACTTCTGCTTCCGCTACTACAACTACTATTGCTACTACTACTATACTACTACAACAACTACTACTACTACCACTATAGCTCTACTGCTACTGCTAGAACTGCTACTACTACTACCATTACTAATGCTACTTCTAGTATTACTATGACTATTGCTATGACTCCTGCAACTAATGCTACTACTGTTACAACTGCTACTACTTCTATTGTTGCTGCCGCTACCACTGCTACAGCTGTTGTTGCTACAATCGCTACTATTGCCACTACTGCTAGTACTACTACTACAACTTCTACTACTACTACTACTCTTATTAGTACTACTACGACTGCTACTACTGCTGCTGCTATTGCTACTTCTATTACTACAGTTACTACTACTACTTCTACAACCGCTTCTACTACTACTACTACTACTACTACGTCAGCTATTGCTGTGACTGCTACAACAATTGCTACTACTACTACTACTACTTCTACTACTACAACTACAACTTCTATTGCTACTGCGAGTACTACTACTGCACCTACTACTATTTCTCCTACTACTATTGCTACTACTACAACTATTATTGGTGGCACAACTACTAATATTACTACTACTACTCCTACCACTACTGCTATGATGACCACTGCTACTACGATATCTACTTCTGCAAGTACTACGACTGCTACGACTATGATAACTACTATTGCATCTACTACTACAACTACTGCAACTATAACTTTTCCTACTAAAGCCACAACTATGACTACTACTACAACCACCAATGCAACGATGACTACTACGGCAATTACTTGCACTACTACTACTACTACTACTATTAGTACAACTACTACAACTAGTTTTCCTACTACTACTACTACTACTACAACTACTACAACTATGACAACTAGTCCTGTTGTTACCACAACTACTACTACTTCTACTACTATTGCTACTACTAGTATTAAACAACAACAACAAATACTACTACTACAACTAGTACTACTACCATTACTACAACTACGGCTACTACTACTACAATGACTACTACTACTACTATTATTGCTGCAGCTACTACTACAATTACCACTACAAATTCTCCTACTCATAATACTACTACTACTACTACTACAGTTGCTATTGTTACTGCTACTACTAGTTCTACTTCAACTATGACCATTACTACTGCACTACTGCTACTACTACTATAGCTACAACTACACCTATTTCTGCTAGTACTGCAACAACTACTACTACCACCACTATCGCTATTGCTACTACTACTACTACTACTACTATTGCTACTTCGGCTACTACTACCATAGCGATTACTACTCAACAAATACAACAACTGCTACTCTTAATACAACAACTACTACAACAACTATTGCTACTAAAATGGCTACTACTACCACTACTACTACTACTAGTACTCTTACTACTATTTATGCTACTACTACTACTGCTACTACTTCAACAACAACTACAACTACTACAACTGCTAGTACCACAACTACTACTACAGCTACCACCGCTACTATTGCTACTGCTAATACTGATAATACCACCACTAATGCGACTACTGCTTCTATCGCTACTGCTGCTTCTACTACTACTGCTGCTGCTACTACAACAACTACTATTGTTACTACTACTAATACTATTTCTCTAATCATAACAACTATTACTACTTCTACTACTACTATTGATCCTACTACTACTACTACTACTACCATTACCACTATTATTATAACTTCCTCTATGGCTACTGCTGCTATTACTACAACAACTACTACTACTAATGTTGTTGCGCCTACTGCTAGAACCACAACTGCTACTACTACTACTACTACATTCGTACTACTAGTACTACTGCTACTACTACTGCTACATTCGTACTACTAGTACTATTGCTACTACTACTACTACTGCTACTACTGCTACTACTACTGCCACTGATACTACTGCTACTACTACTACTACTACAAATACTACTACTACTGCTGCGGCAGCTGCTACCGTAGCAACTAATCCAACTACAACTACTGCCACTCCTACCACTACTACTAATGCTAATACTTCTGCTACAATAGCTACTACTACGACAACTATTACTATTGCTGCTACAACAACTACTACTACCACTGCAAATAGTTTTGCTACTAATACTACTACCACTACAAATAGTTTTCCTACTAATACTACTACCACTACTAATACTTTTGCTGCTAATACTACTACTACAACAACTACTAATGTTGCTATTACTACTACAATTACCACTACCACAACTACTGCTACCACTCCTACTATGACAGCTACTTCTGGTACTCCTACCACTACTACTACTACAACTTCTACTACTAGAACTGCCACTACTACTGCTGCTGCTACAGCTTCTGCTACTACTACTACCACTACTACTGCTAATATTGCTACTTCTATGACAACTACTACAACTACTACAACTACGACTACTACTACTGCTGTTGCTACCACAACAAATACGACTACTACTTCTACTACTACTGCTTCAGCTACTGCTACTACAATTACTAGTACTATTGGTACAACTACTACAATTATTGCTGCTACTCCAACATCTCCCACTACTGCTACAGCTGCTGTTGCTGCTTCTAGTACTGCTACTACTGCTACGACTAGTGCTACTGCAACTACTTCCACTACTACTGCGGCTGCTACTAATTATGCTATAGCTGCTACTACTACTTCTACTACTACAGTGACTACTTCTACAACTACTTCTACCGCTATGACTACTTCTACTACTACAACTACTATGATAATTTTTACTACTATTGCTACTACTAATAATACAACTACAACTACTACGACAACAACTACTACAACTTCTCCAACATTAACAACTACCATTATTTCTGCTACGACCGCTACTATTGCGAATATGACAATTGCTACAACTACTACTACTACTACTAAGACTACTACCACTACTTCTCCTACAATAGCTACTATTGCTAGTATGACTACTACTACAACTACTGCTACTACTGCTATTGCTGCTACTTCTGTTACAACTAATTCTGCTACTACTACAGCTACTACTACAACTACTGCTACTACCACTGCTACTACTACTACTCCTACTACTACTGCTACCACTACCACTACTACATCTCATGCAACCACTACTACTATTACTGCTGCTGCTACTACTACTACTACTATTATGGCTACTGCTACTACCACTAATCGTGCTACTACTACTACAACTGATACTAAAACTACTACTATTCCTACTACTACAACTACTTCTATTATTATTATTATTATTATTATTATTACTACTACTACTACATCTACGACCACTACTTCTACCACTACTACTATACTACTACTACTACTACTACTACTACTACTACTACTATGGCTACAACTGCTACTACTAATACAAAAACTACTATGGCTACTACTGGTATTACTGCCACTACTGCTACTTTTGACAGGAATACTACTATTACTACTATTGCTGCTACTACTCTGCTACTACTGCTACTACTACGACTTCTACTACAGCTACTATTGCTATTATAGCACTACTACAACTACTATTGCGACTATTACCATTGCTACAACTCTAACTACTACTCCTACTGCTATTACTACTGCCACTTCTACTACTAGTACAAATACTACTACAACTACTACTACTAGTACTACTATAACTATGTCACCTTCTACTGCTGCTGCTACAGCCAATACTACTACAACTACTACCAGTATTACGATAATTACTTTTACCACTACTACTGCTATGACTACTACTACCACTATTGCTAATACTATTAATGCTACCACTAATACAACTACTCCAACTACTACAACCACTACTACTACTACTGCAACCACTGCCACTTCTACTACTACTATTACTTCTTTTAATACTACTACTACAACAATAACAATAATAACAACAACTACTACTACTACTACAATGGCTACTATTGTCACTATAGCTACTACTACTACCACAACTACTACAATTGCTACAACTGCAACTACTACTACTACTAGACCTCTACTGCTATTAGTACTACTTCTACTACTACCACTACAACTACTACCGGTTCTACGATTGCTACTACTACTGCTACCACTTCTGTTGCAACTACTACTACTACAACTACGACTACTGCTACCATTACTGTTGCTACTGCTGCTGCTAATACTGCTACAACTGTTGATACTGCTACTATCGCTGCTCCTCCTACTACTACGGTTACTTTTGAATCTACAACTACTACTACAACAACAACAACACGTGCTACTACTGCTATTCCTTCTACTACTTCTACTACAACTCCTGCTGTAGTTGCTGTTGCTATTGATGCCGCAGCTACTACTACTACTGCTTCTTCTATTACTACTACCCTACTACAACTGCTAGCACTTCTGTTACAACTATTACTGCTACTACTGCTACTGCTACTACTACTACTACTACCAATGCTACTACTACTATTGTCGCTGCCACTATAACTACTACTATTGCTACTGCTGTTGCTGCTGATGCTGCTACTACTACTTCTGCTACTACTACCACTACTCATACGGCTACTACTATTACTACTACTGTTACCACTATCACTACTGCTGCTACTACAATGACTAAAACAAAAACAATTATTACTACTACAACAAGTACTACTGGTACTATCCAACTACTGCTGTTACTGATCCTTTTGGGATTGCTACTACTATTGCTACTGCTACTACTAATACTGCTACAACAATTGCTGCTACTACTACTACTACTAATGGTACTATTCCTGGTACTACCACAACTGCTCCTACTACTACTACTAGTACTGCTACTACTAATAAAACTGCTACCACTATGGCAGCTGCTAGAACTATTGTTACTACTACTGCTACTACTGCTGCTGCTGCTACTGCTACTGCTACACCTCCTACTACTACTACAACTACTTATACTACTATTGCTACTGCTACTACTACTCTACAACTACTATTGCTATTATCACAACTACTACTCCTACTGCCACTGCTACTTTTACTTCAACTACTTAAGTTACTTGTTTTGCTCCTACTACTGCCATTACTGCTACTACTACGGCTACTACTAGTATTAAACAACAACAACTACTACTACTACAACTAGTACTACTACTGTTACTACTACTATGGCTACTACTGTTACTACTACTGCTGCAGCTACTGCTACAATTACTACAACAAATTCTCCTACTCCTAATACTACAACTATTACTACTATAATTGCTATTCTTACTGCTACTACTACTTCTACTTCAACTATGACCATTACTACTGAACTACTGCTACTACTACTATAGCTACAACTACACCTATTTCTGCTAGTACTACCACTACTACTACTACCACCACTATCACTATTGCTACTGCTACTACTACTGCTACTGCTTTTCCTACTATTGCTACTTTGTCTACTACTACCATAGCGATTACTACTCAACATATACTACAACTGCTACACATAATACAAGAACTACTACAACAACTATTGCTACTAAAATGGCTACTACTATGACTACCACTACTAGTAGTACTCTTACTACTACTTCTACTACTACTACTACTATGACAACTATTACTACCACTGCTACGTTTGCTACTACTATTACTGCTATTACGACTACTATTACTACCACTGCTACGTTTGCTACTACTATTACTGCTACTATTACTACTACAACTACTACTACAACAACAACAACTACTACTACTATAACTGCTAATACCAAAACAACAACAACTACTACTATTACTGCTACTATTGCTACTACTAGTACTAATAATACCACCACTAATGCGACTACTGCTTCTACCGCTACTGCTACTTCTACTACTACTACTACTGCTACTACAACAACTACTACTATTACTACTACTGCTACAACTATCACTACTACTACTAATACTAATTATCTAATCATAACAACTATTACTACTTCTACTACTGATATTGATCCTACTACTACTATTACTTCTACCACTACTACTATTATTATAACTTCCTCTACGGCTACTGCTGCTATTACTACTACAATAACAACTACTAATGCTGCTACGCCTACTGCTAGAACTACAACTGCTTCTACTACTACTACTACATCTCGTAATACTAGTACTACTACTACTACCACTGATACAACTGCTACTACTTCTACTACTACTACCACTGATACTACTGCTACTGGTACTACTACTACAAATACTACTAATGCTGCTGCTGCAATTGCTACCATTGCGACTGATCCAACTGCAACTACTGCCACTGGTACTTTTCCTTCTATTGCCACTCCTACCACTACTACTAATACTAATACTTTCGCTACAATAGCTACTACTGCCATTGCTACTACAGCAACAACGGTTACTATTGCTGCTACAATAATTACTTCTACCACTACAAATAGTCTTGCTGCTAATACTACTACCACTACAAATAGTTTTGCTACTAATACTACTACCACTACTAATAGTTCTGCTGCTAATACTACTACAACAACAACTATTAATGTTGCTATTACTACTACAATTACCACTACCACAACTACTGCTACTACTCCTACTATGACAGCTACTTCTGGTGCTCCTACGACTACTACTACCACTACTTCTACTACTAGAACTGCCACTACTACTACTGCTGCTACTACAACTTCTGCAACTACTACTACCAATACTACTACTAATACTGCTACTTCTATGACTACTACTACAACTACTATTCTTACTTTTATTACTACAACTACTACTACTACGACTACTACTACTACTACTGCTGGTGCTGCTACTACTACAATAAATACAACTACTACTTCTACTCCTACTCCTTCAGCTACTGCTACTACAATTACTACTACTATTGCTACAACTACTACAATTATTGCTGCTACTCCAACTTCTTCTACTACTACTACTACAGCTGCTGCTGCCGCTCCTACTGCTACCACTAGTGCTACTACAACTACTTCCACTACTACTGCAGCTGCTACTAATTATGCTATAGCTGCTACTGCTACTTCTACTATTATAGCGACTACTTCTACAACTGCTTCTACCGCTATTGCTACTTCTACTACTACAACTAGTACGATAATTTTTACTACTACTGCTACTACTCATACTACAACTATGACTACAATGACAACAACTACTATAACTTCTCCTACAATAACAACTACCAGTACTTCTCCTACGACTGCAACTACTGCAACTATGACTATTGTTACAACAACTACTACTACTACCAAGACTACTACCACTACTTCTCCTACAATAGCTACTCTTGTCAGTATGACAACTACTACAACAAATTCTTCTTCTACTACAACTACTACTGCAACTACTGCTACTACCACTGCTACTACTATTGCTCCTAATACTACTGCTACCACTACCACTACTACATCTCATACAACCACTACTTCTACTACTACTACTACTACTACTACTACTATGACTACTACTACTACTACTACTACTACTACTACTACTACTACTACTACTGCTACTACTACTACTACTGAGACTACTACTGCTACTTCTCCTACAATAGCTACTCTTGCTAGTATGACAACTGCTACAACTACTGCTACTACTGCTACTTTTGCTACAACTAATTCTTCTACTACCACAGCTACTACTGCAACTACTGCTACTATCACTGCTACTTCTACTACTCCTACTACTACTGCAATCGCTACTGCTACTACATCTCATACGACCACTACTTCTACTACTACTACTACTATTGCTGCTGCTACTACTACAATTACGGCTACTGCTACTACCACTAATCCTACTACTACTACTTCTACTATTGTTGCTATGACTACTATTGCTACTACTACTACTTCTACTACTACTACTACTACTACTATTACTACTGCTATTAGTATTTCTTTTACTATTAGTACTACTACTCCTGCTACTACTACTAATATTTCCACTCCGACAATTACTACTACTACTACAACAACTAATACTACTACCACTACTACTACTGAAATTGCTACTACTACTACTACTACTACTGCTACTACTTCTCCTACTACTACTACAACTATTGCTAGCACTACTACTACAACACTGTTGTTGCTTCTACTACAACTACAACTACTACCACTGCTACTTCTACTGTTGCTGCTACTGCTACCACTATAACTGCGGCTTTAACTGCCACTGCTATTAAAACTATTGCTACTACTGCTACTACTATTACTATGGCTTCTACCGCTAATACTATTACTACTAGTACTGCTACTACTGCTACTATTGCTACTACTACTTCTACTACTGCTACTACTACAACTACTACTATTAATACTATAGCTAAAATAAGTACTACTGGTACAATAACTATGATAATAACAATAGCTACTACTATTGCTTCACCTGCAATAAAAACTACCAACACCTCTCCTAGTATTGCTACTACTGCTGGTACTACTATTATTACAACTGTTATTCCTGCTACTGCTACTAAGACTACTACTATGACTTCTACTACTGCTATCGCTACTGCTGCAACTACTACTAATTCTACTGCCACTACTGCTACTTCTGCTACTACTACTGCTACTACTACTACAACTATTATTGTCGCTGCTGCTGCTTCTAATCCCACTACTACTGCTATTGTTGTTGCCGCTGCTACTACTACTTCTACTACAATTGTTGCTACTACTACTACCAGTACACTACTACAGCTACTGATGCAACTACTTCTGCTACACCAACTAAAACTACTGCTATTCCTTCTGCTATTGCTACTGCTATTATTATTATTATTATTATTACTACTACTACTACTACTACTACTACTACTACTACTACTACTACTACTACGTCTATGACCACCACCACCACCACCACCACTACTACTACTACTACTACTACTACTGCCTGCTCCTATAACTACTACTGCTACTACTACTACGATGCCACTACCACAACTACTTCTACAAGCAATACAATAACTACTACAACTACTACCATTATAACTACCAATACTACTACTACTACTACTATGACTACCACTACTCCAACTGCTGCTACTCCTACTACTACTGCTGCTGCTACTACTACTTCTACTACAACTACTTCTCTTACAGCTACTACTACTCCCACTACTGCTACTAATACTACTACTATTGCTTCTACTACTACTTCTACCACTACTATCACAACTATTGCTGCTACTACTACTACTACCTCTATTACTACTACTACTACCTCTATTACTTCTACTACTATACTACTACTACTACAACTATGAAGACAAGTACTGCTACTCCAACTACTCCTACTACTACTATTACTGCTACTACAACTACTACTATTGGAACTACTACTATTACTACTGCTACAATTACTACTACTTCTACTGCTACTACTACTGCCACTACTTCTACTACTACTCCTACTATATTGCTTTTATTATTGCTTCTACTATTACTATTACTACTACTACCATAACTACAACTACAACTACATCTACTACAACTAATACTACTACCTCTAACATTACTACTAATACCACTATTATTATTACTACTACTACTACTAGAGCTAATACTCCTGCTACTTCGATTACTACCACAACTACAACTACTCCTATTACTTTTAGAACTACTAGTACTGCTACTACTAGTAATAATACTTATATTACTACTACTACTAGTCCAGCTACTACTATTGTTGTTACTACTACTAGTTCTACTGCTACTACTACTACTATTACCACTATAACTTCTATTGCTACTACTACTGCTTCTACTACTTCTATCATTACTACTATTACTATTATTGCTACTGTAATAACTACAGCCACTTCTACTACTACTACAATAGTTCAAGTCGTACTAGTAGTAGTAGTAGCAGTTCGAGTCATACTAGTTGTAGTAGTAGTAGTAGCATTAGTTGTAGTAGTAGTAGCAATAGGAGTAGTAGCTATAATAGTAGTAGTAGTAGTGCTAGTAGTAGTAGTAGTTGTTGTACCAAGAGGAGTAGTTGTACTAATAATAATAGGAGTAGTAGTAGTAGTAATAATAGTGCTAGTAATAATTAAGTAGTAGTAGGAGTACTAGTTGTTGGAGTAAATATTGTGGTAGTTGCAATAGGAGCATTAGGAGTAGTAGTAGCTGTAGTTGTTATTGTAGTAGTTGTAGTACTAGTAGCTGTAGTAGTAACAATAGTAGTGGTAGTAGTGGTAGGAGGAGGAGATGTAGTAGTAGTAGTAGTAGTATGAGTAGTATTAGTCATCGTAGGAGTACTAGTTTTTGTAGCAATAGTAGTAGTAGAAGTTGTAGTAGCAGTTGTAGTAGCAGTAGTAGTAGTAGAAGTAGCAGTGGTAGAAGTAGTAGTAGTAGTAGTAGTAGTAGTGGTAGTAGTAGTAGTAGTAGTAGTAGTAATGTTAGTAGTAGGAATAATAGTGGTTGTTGGATTTGTAGTAGTGCTAGTTGCAATAGCTGTAGTAGTAGTTTAGTAGTAGTAAGAGTAGTAGTAGTAGTGTAGGTAGTAGCAGTAGCAGCAGTAGTATTAGTAGCGCAAGTTGCAGTAGTCTTGATACTAGTAGTAGCAGAAGTAGTTGTAGTTGTAGTAGTAGTAGTAGTAGTAGCAGCATAAGAAGTAGTAGTTCTAGTAGCAAAAGTAGTAGTAGGTGTAGTATTTGTGTAGCAGTGGTACTAGTAGTAGTATTAGTAGTTGTAGTAGTAGGAGGTGGAGGAGGAGGAGGAGGAGGAGGAGTATTAATAGTAGTAGTAGTAGTAGTAGTAGTAATAGTAGTATTAATAGTAGTAGTAGTAGTAGTATTAATAGTTGTAGTAGTATTAGTAGTAGTGGAAGCAATAGTAGCAGTAGCAGTAGTAGCAATAGTCTTAGTAATAGTAGTAATAGTAGTACTACTAGGAGTTGCAGCAGTAGCAGCAATAGTAGTAGTTGTTGTTGAAGTAGTAGCAGTTGTAACAGTAGTGGGAATAATAACATTTGTAGTAGGTGTAGTGTTAGTAGAAGTTGTAGTAGTAATAGTAGAATTAGTAACAGTAGTAGGTGTAGGAGTAATAGGAGCCGTATTACTGGTAATAGTAGAAGTAGGAATACTAGTAGCAGTCGGAGGAGTAGTAAGAGTAGCAATATAAGTATTAGCGGTAGTTGCAGAAATAGTAGTAGCAGTAGTGGCAGTAGCAATAGTGGTAGTGGCAGTAGTAGTCATAGTGGCAGTAAGACAAGTTGAAGCCAAAGTTTCAATACTATTAGTAATAGTAGTAGCAGTATTTCTCGTAAAAGGTGAAGTAGTAGTTATCGTAGAAGTAGCAACACTTGTGGTAATAGTAGTAGCGGTAGTAGTTGTTGTAGAAGTAGTAGTAGCAGCAGCCAAAATAGTAGTTGTAGTGGTAGCAATAGTAGTAATAGTAGTAGTTGTTGTTGTAGTTGTAGTAGCAATAGTAGTAGTACTAGTAGTAGTAGTAATTGAAGTACTAGTAGTAGGTGTAGTAGAAGTACTAGTAGTTGTAGCAATAGTAGTAGTAGCAGTCGTAGTAGTAATAGTAGGAGGAGTAGTAGTAGTAGTATGAGCTATAGCGGCAACATCAGCAGCAACAGTTATTGTTGTAGTAGCAGTCATAGTACTAATACTAGTAGTAGTAGCAGTAGTAGTACTAATGGTAGAAGTAGTAGTTGTTGTAGTAGTAGTTGTAGTAGTTGTAATACAAGTAGTAGTAGTAGCAGTATGAGTAGTAGCAGTAGTTATTTTCAGAAGAGTTTGTGTGGGAGTAGGGGTAGTATTAGGAGCAAGGGTAGTAGTAGTTGCACTAGTAGTAGGAGTAGTAGGAGTAATAGTAGTATCACGAGTAGTAAAGGTAGCAATAGAAGTAGTAGTAGTAGCGGCAGTAGAAGTAGCAGTAGTTGTAGTAGTGACAGTGGTAGCTGCAATAGTAGTAGTAGTAGCAAAAGTAATAACAGTGGTAGGAGTAGTAGTAGTAGTAGTAGTAGTAGTAGTAGTAGTAGTAGAAATAGTTGTAACAATAATAGCAGTCACATATGTAGTGGTAGCAGCAGTAGCAGTTGTATTAGTATTATTAGCAGCAACTGAAGTAGTAATAGCTATAGCAATAGTAGTAGTTGTTGTAGTAGCAGTAGTAATAGTAATAGTAGGAGTAGTAGGTGTAGTAGTAGTAGTAGAAGTAGCAGCAGAAGTAGCAGCAGTAGTAGTTATTGTAGAAGTAGTAGGAGGAGGAACTGTAGTAGTAGTAGCTGTGGTTATACTAGTAGTAGTAGTAGATGTAGTAGTAGTAGTCATAGTAATAGTAGTAGAAGTTAAAATGGTACAAGTAGAAGTAGTAGTTGTAGTATTAGTAGTAGAAGTAGTTGTAGTAGT
>RXID01017013.1:0-18058 GCA_005019695.1 Trichopus zeylanicus subsp. travancoricus
CTAATACTACTACTGCTACTAATACTACTACTCCTTCTGCAACTAGTACCATTGCTACTACAACCACTACTGCTACAGCTATTACTATTACTTCTCCTACTTCCACTACTTCAACAATTACTACTGCCACGGCTACTACTACTTCTACAACAATAACTACTACTACTGCTACCACACTACTACTACTGCTACTACTACTACTACTACTACTACAACTACTACAACAACAACAACAACTACTACTGCTATTACTACTGCTACAACTACTACTAATAGTACTACTACTGTTGTTACTACTGCTACTAAATTCTACTACATGCACTGCTACTTCGATGACTCCCACAGTTACTACTACTAGTACGACTACTAATACTTCTTCTTCTCCTCCTCCTACTAATATTACAACTACAACTACTCCTACTGCTGCTGCTATTGCTTCTATCGCTGCTGCTACTGCTTCTACTAAAACTACTACCACTATTACTATTACTACAACTACTGCTATAACAACAAGTACTACCACTTCTACTAAAACTACTACCACTATTACTATTACTACAACTACTACTATTACTGTTGTTGCTACTGCGACGAAAGCCACTACGACTACTACTTCTGCACAATAACTTTTATTAACACTACTATTGCTATTGCAACAACTGCTACTACTACTACGACTACTACTATTACTACTACTGCTCCTATTACTACTATCGCTACTACTACTACCACTACTACTAGTCCTATAGCTACTACTGCTACAACTACTACTTTTAGTATTACTACTACAACTACTAAGACCACAATTACGACTATAATTGCTACTACTACTACTAATTTTGCTAAAATAACTATTGCAACTAATACTTCTACTACTACTACAACTACTACTACTGTTACTGCTACTACAACGATTATTACTCCTACTCATATTACCACTACATCAGCTACTACTACTACTTCTACTACTACTACTACTACTTCTATAGCTAATATACCACTACTACTGCTGCTACTACTACTACTACTAGTATTGCTGCTACTACTATCGCTGCTAAAACCACTATGGGTACTACCGCTGCTACCACTTCTATTGCAACTATTACTACTACTACTTCAATTAGTACTATTCCTATGACTAGTGCTGCTAATGTACTATTACTGATACTACTACAGCTACTACTACTCCAAGTCCTACTACTATTACTACCACTACCACTATGATTACTACTACTACTATTTCCACTTCTACTACCACTACTACTACTACTTTAACTTCTACTAGTACTCCCATTACTGCTACTGTCGCTGCTGATGTTGCAGCTGCTGCTACAACTATTACTACCACTACTACTACTACTACTACTACTGCTGCTACCACTGCGACTGTGGCTACTTCTACGGCTACGAGTGCTGCTGCTACTTCTACTACAACTACAACAACTTATGCTGCTACTACTACTACTACAAATAATACTATAACTACTGCTACTACTACTACTACAACAACAACAACAATAACTAATACTACTACTACTACCACCACTACTACTACTACGGCTACTACTACAACTACTACCAATACCACTACAATAGTTACAACTACTACTGCTACTTCTACTATTGCTACAACTACTGCTACTACTACTACCACTACTGCAAATGCTACTGCTGTTACTACTACAACTGCTATGGCTGCTACTAGTGATACTGCTGCTATTTCTGTTGCTACTACTACTGTTAATACTACAGCTATGAGTACTATTACTACTAACTACTACAACTACTACAACTACTGCTACTACTGCTTCTACTACTACTACTACTACTACTACTACTTCTATTACTAACTACTATTAAAACTTCTAATATTGCTCCTACTAATACTGCAACTACTACCACTACTACAACTGCTATGGCTACTACTATTGCTATTACTACCACTATTGGTGCTACTACTACTACTAATACTACTTTTGCTACTACTATGACTGCTAATACAAGAGCTGCTACTCCCACTACTTCTATAACTACTGCTACTACCACTGCAACTTCAACTACTACAACAACTACTACTAGTACTACTACTACTAGTTGTACTACTAGTACTACTACTGTGACTACTACTACTGCTACTACTACTACTATTGCTACAGCTACTACTACTCAAACTACTACAAATACTACTATAATAGCTGTGACTACTACTACTACTATTACTAGTACAGCTGCTACTACTCCAACTCCAACTTGTACTGCTACTACTACTCCAACTACTACTACAGCAACCACTGGTTTGATTACTATTGCTCCTACTCATACTCTTACTACTACTACCAATACTACTATAGCTGATACTACTACCACTATGACTACTACAACCAATACTACTTCTAGTACAACAACTACTACTATAACTACTACTACTCCTACCCCTGCTCCTGCCACTAATACTACTACTCCTACTGCTACTATTGCTACTACTACTCCTTCTAAAACTCCTACTCACACTACTGCTACTACTACTACTACTACTACTCCTACTCCAACTTCTATGGCTACTTCTACACCTACGACTACTACTACTATGATTATTACTACTGCTACTATTACTACTACTACCACTATTATTACAACTACTATTGGTACTACTACTACTTCCACTATTACTACTACTATTGCTATGACTTCCACAACTACTACTCCAATTACTACAACTACTACAGCTGCTATTACTACTACTACTACTACTGCTACTGCTACTGCTACTACTGCTACTACAACTACTACTTCTAATACTACTACTATGACTACGTTTACTACAACTACTAATACTAATACAACTACTACGATGACTACTAATACTTCTATTACTACTACTGCTGCTGCTACTATTACTACTACGACTACTACTACTATTACTACTACTACTACTCCTCCTACTACTACTACTACAATGACAATTACTACTAGTACAACTACTACTACTACTACTCCCGCTACTACTACTAATACTACTACTACTGCTGCTGCTACTACTACTTGTCCTACCACTACTAAAACTACTACTACAACTACTACTACTTCTTCTGCTACTACTAATACTGGTACTACTACTATAGCTACTACTGCTGCTACTGCTACTACTACTATTGCTATTACTACTGCTACTACTTCTACTACTACTAGTACTACTATTGCTACTACCACTACTGCTACAACACTGCACTAGCTACTACTACTTTTACTAACGCTAATACTTCTGCTATTGCTACTACTGTGACAACTATTTCTATTGCTACTACTGCTGCTACTGCTTCTACAACAACTACTAGTACTGCTACTACTACTACTACCACATCGACTAGTTCCGCTACTACTATGACTACTACTACTGCTTAGACTACAACTAGTACTACTACTGCTACTACAACTACAATTGCTACCACTACTACTACTACTATTACTGCTACTAGTACTACCACTACTAGTACTACAACTACTACTGATGTTGTTACTGCTCCTACAACTACTGCTACAACAACTACTATTACAACTTTCGCTGCTACCGCTTCTACAACTTCTTCTACTAGTACGACAACTACTACTTCTATTACAATGGATGCTACTACTAGTAATACTACTACTAGTGCTACTAGTACCACAACTACCGCAACTACTACTACTATTTCTACTTATACTGCTACTACAGCTACTACTGCTGTAACTACTACTACTACAACTGCAACTGATGCTACTACGGCTACTACTACTGCTACTACTGCTACTAGTACTGCTATTATAATTGCTACTACTACTACTACAATAGTAGTAGTAATAGTAGAAGGAGTAGTAGTTGCAGTTGGAGTAGTCGTAATAGTAGTAATAGTAGTAGAAGTACAAGTAGTAGTAGCAGTAGTAGGAGTAGGTGTTGGAGTGTAGTAGTAGTACTAGGAGGAGGAGGAGGAGCAGCAGCAGTAGTAGTAGCTATAGTAGTTGTGGCAATAGGAGTTGTAGCAGTAGAACCAGTAGCAATAGTAGTAGTAGTAACAGTAGCAATAGTAGTTATTGTTATAGTAGTTGTAGCAGTAGAAGTAGAAGTAGGGGCAGTAGAGGGAGTTGGAGTTAAAGTAATAGTAGTAGTAGTCATAGTAGTAGCAGCAGCAACGGTACTAGTAGCTGTGGTAGTCGTAGTAGAAGTCGAAGGAGGAGTGTTAAAAGTGGTAGTTGTAGTAGTTGTAGGAATAGTATGAGTAGAAGTAGTCGTATTAGTAGTTGGTGTAGTATTAGTAGTAGTAGGAGGAGTACTAGTAGTGGTAGCTGTAATAATAATAGTAAGAGTTGTAGTAGTAGTTGCAAAAGGAGTTATTATAGTAGTAGTAGTTGTTGTTGTTCTTGTTGTTGTAGTAGTAGTAGTAGTAGTAGTAGTAGTATTAGCTATAGTAATAGTAGTAGTTGTTGGAGTAGTAGCAGTGCTAGTAGTTGTAGTTGTGGTAGTAGTGTAGTACTAGTGTACTATCAGCAGCAGTAGTAGCAACAGCAGCAGTAGCAGCAGCAGTAGTAGTAGAAGTAGTAGTAGTAGCAGTAGTAGTAGTAGTAGTACTAGTAGTAGTAGCAATAGTAGTAGGAGGAGGAGGAGGAGGAGGAGTAGCAGCAGCAATAGGACTAGTAGTAGTAGTGGTAGTGGTAGTAGTAGTAGTAATAGCAATAGTAGTACTGTAGTAGTAGTGTAGTTGTAGTAGTAATAGTAGAAGTAGTAGAGGTGGTAGCAGTAGCAATAGTAGCAGTAGTAGCAGTAGTAGTTGTTGTAGTAGCTGTAGAAGTAGTAGTAGTCATTATCATAGTAGTAGTAGTGGCAAGTGTAGTTGTTGTTGTTGTTGTTCTGGTAGACGTAGTAGTTACAGTAGAAATAGTAACAGTAGTAGTAGTAGTAGTCGTAGATGTAGTAGTGCTAGTGGTAGTAGTACTAATAGCAAGAGAAGGTGGTGGAGGAGGAGCAGTACTAGTAGTAACAGCAACAACACTGGTAGTAGTAGTTGAATTAGTTGTATCAGTAGTAGAAGTAATGGAAGTAGCAGTAGCAAGGATAGTAGTATTTGCAGCAGTAGTAGCAGTAGTTCTAGCAATAGTTGTAGTAGTAGTAGTGGTAGTAGTAGTTGTTGTTATAGTAGCAGCAACAAAAGTTATAGTAGTAGATGTCACAGTAGTTGTAGTATGGTAGTCATTGCAGTAGTAGTTCAGTAACAGCAGCAGTAGCAGTAGCAGTTGTAGTACTTGCAATCTCAATATTAGTAGTAGTAGATGTAGCAGTCTAAGTAGTATTAGCAGATGTATTAGTAGCAGCAGCCGCAAGAGCAGCAGCTACATAAGTAGTGGTTGTAGTAGTAATTATGGTAGTGGGAGCCGAATAGTAGCTATAGTAAAAGTTGTACTAGTAGTAGTTGTAGTTGCAATAAAACAGTATCGACCAAAGTGGCTGTATTTGTTGCATTAAAAGTATTAGTACTTGTAGGATTCGTACTAGTAGTAATAGTAGCAACTATTTTAGTTACAGAAGTAGTAGTTGTTGTTGTTGTTATTCTTGTGGTAATAATAAGAGTTGTAGCCAAAGTAGTAGCAACAGTGGTAGTAAAAGTAGTAGTAGTAGTAGTAGTAGTAGTAGTAGTAGTAGTAGTAGTAGCAATAGTAGTAGTAATAGTAGTAGTAGTAGTATTAGTAGTAGTAGTAGTAGTAGTAGTAGTAGTAGTAGTAGTAGTAGTAGCAGCAAAAGTAGTTGGGGTAATAGGATAAGTTGTAGTAGTAGTAGTTTTGGTAGTAGTAGAGGTAGTAGTAGTTTTAGTAGTAGTAGTAGTTGCAGTAGTAGTAGTAGTAGTAGTGGTAGTAGTAGTAGCAGTAGTTGTGGTAAATGTGGTAGTACTAGTAGTAGTAGTGCTAGTAGTAGTAGTAATAGGAGGAGGAGGAGGAGGAGGAGCATGAGTCGTAGTAGTTGCAGTAGTAGTAGTTGTTGTAGAAGTAGTAGTATTAGTAGTAGATGTAGTAGTAGTAGTAGCAGTAGTAGTAGTTATTATAGTAGGAGTAGTAGTAGCAGCAGTAGTAGCAGAGCAGTAATTGTAGGAGTTGTAGTAGTAGTTATAGGAGACGTAGTAGTTATTGTAGTAGCAGTTGTAGTATTACAAGTAGTAGTAGTAGTAGTAGTCACTGTAGTAGTAGTAGTAGTGTCAGTAGTTGTAGTTGTTGCAGTAGTCGTTGGAGTAGTTGTAGCAACAGTAGGAGTAGTGGTAGTAGTAGTAGTAGTAGTAGTAGTAGTAGCAATAATAGTAATAGTAGAGTAGTAGTAGTAATAGAAGTAGTAGGCGTAGTAGTTGTAATTGCAGTAGTTGTAGTAGTAGTTGTAGTAATTGCAGCAGCAGCAGTAGTAGTGCTGGTAGTAGTAGTTGTTGTATCAGAAGCATCAGTAGTAGTGGTGGTTGCAGTAGTAGCTGTAGTAGTAGTTGCAGAAGTAGTTGTCGTAATAGTAGTAGTTGGAGAAGTAGAAGTAGTAGTAATAGTAGTAGTGGTAGTTGTTGTTGTTGTTGTTGTTGTAGTAATAGTAGTTGTAGTAGTAGTAGTAGTGGTACTAGTCGGAGTAGTAGTAGCAATACGTGTTGGGGAAGGAATACTAGTTGGAGTATTAGCAGTTATAGCAGTAGTAGTAGGAGTAGTAATAGTAGTAGTAGTAGGTGTAGTAGTAGTAGTAGTAAGGGTAGCAGGAAGATTAGCAGTTGTAGTAGTATTTGTAGTAGTAGTCATTGTAATAGTAGTAGCAGTAGTAGCAGTCGTTGTAATATTTGCAGTAGTAGAAGTAGTAGTCGAAGAAGTTGTAGGAGTATTACTCATAGTAGTAGTAGTAGTAGCAGAGCAGTAGTAGCATTGAAGTAGTAGTACTAGTAGTAGTGGTAAAAGTCATAGTAGTAGTAATTATAGAGGTATTAGTTGGCGTAGCAGTAGTAGTAGCTATAGTTATAGTAGTAGTAGTAGTAATAGCGCTAGCAATAGTAGTAGTTTTATTGGTAGTAGCAGTAGCAGTAGAAGTAGTACTAGTAGTGGGACTAGTAGTGGCTGTAGTAGTTAGTAGTAGTAGTAGGAGGAGGAGGAGTAGTAGTAGTTGTTGTTGTTATTGTAGTAGTAGGAGTAGTAGTCTTAGTGCTTGAAGTAGTAGTAGCTATTGTAGTGGATGTGGTACTACTGGTTGTAGTACTACTAATAGCAAGAGAAGGAGGAGGAGGTGGAGCAGTGCTAGTAGTAGCAGCATCAGTATTAGTAATAGTAGTAGTTGAAGTAGTAGTATCAGTAGTAGTACTAAGGGTAGTAGCAATAGTTGTAATAGTAGTATTTGTAGTATTAGTAGTAGTAGTAGTTCTTGTAGTAGTTGTAGTAGAAGTAGTAGTAGTAGTAGTAGTAGCAGTAGTGGTAGCAGCAGCTGAAGTAGTAGTTGAAGTAGTAGCAGTAGTTGTAGTAGTAATAGTAGTTGTAGTAGTAGTATTAGTAGCGGCGGTAGTGCAGTAGTAGTAGCAGTCTCAATAGTAGTAGTTGTTGTTGTACGAGTCTAAGTAGCAGCAGCAGTTGTTGTTGTTGTATTAGTAGTAGGAGCAGCAAGCGCAGCAACATTAGTAGTAGTAGCAGTAATAGTAATAGTAGTAATTGGAGTAGAAATTATTGCAATAGTAGTGGCTGTACTAGTAGTAATAGCAGTTGTAATAATAGTATCAACCAAAGTGGCTGTATTTCTTGAAGTATAAGTAGTAGTACTTGTAGGGGCAGTAATAGTAGTAATAGTAGCAGCTATTTCAGTTGCAGAAGTAATAGTAGTAGTCATAGCAAAAGTAGTAAAAGTAGCGATTGTAGTACCGGTAGTAGTAATAGCAGCAACAGTAGTAGTAATAGGAATAGCAGTAGCAGTAGAAATAGCAGTAGTAGTAGTCATAGTAGTAGTACTAGTCATGGTTGTAGTTGTTATGGTAGTAGTAGTAGTAGTAGTTGTTGTTGTTGTATTAGCAATGGTAATACTAGTAGTTATTGGAGCAGCAGTAGCGCTAGTAGTAGTAGTTGTAGTAGTAGTGTACTAATAGTAGCAGCAGTATCAGTAATAATGGAAGTAGTAGTAGTAGTAGTAATGGTAGTAGTAGTAACTGTAGTAGTAGCAGTAGCATTAGTAGCAGTGATAGAAGTAGTAGCCGTAGCCTTAACCGCAGTAGTAGCCATAGTTGTAGTAGTAGTAGTAATAATAGCAATTGTTGTTGTAGTAGAAGTAGCAGTAGTATTAGTAGTACTAGTAGTAGTGACAGTAGTAGCAGAAGTAGAAGTAGCAGTAATAATAGTAGTAGAAGTAGTTGTAGTAGAAGTAGTAGTAGTAGGAGTAGTAGTTTTAGTAGTAGTAGTAGTCGTCGTCGTCGTAGTATTAGTTGTGGGGGTGGTAATAGGAGCAGTAACAGTGGTGGTGGTGGTAATAGTAGTTGTAGCGGTAATAGAGGTATTAGTAGCAGTAATAGGAGAAGGATTAGAAGTAGAAGTTTTAGTGGTAGTAGAGGAAGAAGTTGCAAAAGTAGTAGTAGTAGTATTAGTAGTAGTAGTAGTAGTAGTAGTAGTAGTAGTAGTAGTAGTAGTAGTAGTAGTAGTAATAGTATTAGTAGTAGTAAATGCGGTAGTACGAGTAGTGTAGTGGTAGTAGTAGCAGGAGCAGGAGGAGGAGCAGTAGTGGTAGTAGCAGTAGTACTAGTAGTAGTAGTAGTAGAAGTTGTAGTAATCGTTGTAGAAGCAGTAGTATTAGTAGTTGATGTGGTAGGACTAGCAGCTGTAGTAGCAACTAAAATAGTAGTAGTAGTAGCTGTTGTAATATTAGATATAGTGGTAGTGGTAGTAGTTGTTGTAGCTGACGTTGTAGTAGTGCTAGTAGTTGTAGTTGTTGTACTAGTAGTAGAAGCAGTAGTAGTAGCAGTGGAAGTACATGGAGTACTAGTAGTTGTAGTAGTAGTAGCAGTAACAATAGTAGAAGTAGCAGTCTCAGTAGTAGTAGTAGTAGTAGCAACAGCAGTAGTTTTAGTAGTAGCGGAAGTCTGAGTAGTAGTAGTAGTAGTAGTTGCACTATTAGTAGTAGTAGCAGCAAGTGCAATAGCAGCAGCAGTAGTAGAAGTAGAAGTAATAGTAGTAGTAGGAGCAGTAATAGTAGCAATAGTAGTAGTTGTACAAGCAGTACTAGCTATTCTAGTTGCAGTAGTACCGTTAGTAGTACTAGTTGATGTAGCACTAGTAGTAATAGTAGTAACTATTACAGTTGCGGTAGCACTTGTAGTAGTCATAGCGGAACTAGTAGTATTAGAAGTTGTAGTAGGAAAAGTAGCAGTAGTAGTAGTGGTAGAAGTAGTACCTATAGTTGTGGTAGTAACAGGACTAGTAGTAGCAGTAGTAGTGGTAGTAGTATTACCAATAGTTTAGCAGTAACAGGACTTGTAGTAGCAGTAGAAGTTGCAGCAATAGTGGACCTAGTAGTAGTAGTAGTCCTGGTAGGAGTATTTATAGTAGCAAGAGTAGTGGTGGTGGTGGTGGTAGTAGTAGTAGTGTTTGAAGTAGTAATAGTTGTAGTTGTTGTAGTAGTATTAGTGATAGTAGTAGTAGTAGTAGTGGTAGTAGTAGTAGTAGTAGCCGTAGTAGCAGTGGTAGCTATTGTGCAAGTAGTAATAGTAATAGTAGCTATCGTTGTAGTAGTAGTAGTAGTAGTTGTTGTGGAGTAGTAGTAGTAGTAGTTGCAGTTAGTAGTAGAGTAGTAGTAGTAGTGCTGGTAGTACTAGTAGTTGTATCAGAAGTAGTAGTAGTTGTTGTTGTTGTGGTAGTTGTGGTAGTAGTAGCCATAGTGGTAGTAGTAGAGTTGAAGTAGAAGCTATAGCAGTAGTAGAAGTAGTAGGAGTAGGTTTAGCCAGTAGTAGTAGTGTGCTGGTAGTACTAGTAGTTGTATCAGAAGTAGTAGTAGTTTTGTTGTTGTGGTAGTTGTGGTAGTAGTAGCCATAGTGGTCAGTAGAGTAGTTGAAGTAGAAGCTATAGCGTAGTAGAAGTAGTAGGAGTAGGTTTAGCAGTAGTAGTAGTAGTGGGAGTAGTAGTAGGTTTTGCAATAGAAGTAGCAGGAGCAGTAGTAGTAGTAATAGTATTAGAGCAGTAGTAGCAGTAGCAGTAGTAGTGGCAGTAGTAGTAGTAGCTATAGTTGCTATGTGACGTAGTAGCAGTGTAGCAGTAGTGTAGTAGTAGCAGTTGTAGCAGTAGTTGTAGTAGTAGCAGCGACAGGAGTAATAGAAGTAGTAGTTGTTGTAGTAGCAGCAGTAGCAGCAGCAGTAGCAGCAGCAGCAGCAGTAGTAGCAGAAACAATAGGAGTAGCACTAGTAGTGGTATTAGTCATAGTAGCAGTAGTAGCAATAGTAGAAGTAGTAGGAATAATACTAGTAGTAGCAGTAGCAGTTACAATAAAAGTAGTAATAGCAGCAGCAATAATAATAATAGTAGTAGTAGTAGTAGTAATACTAATAGTAGTACTAGCAACAGGAGCAGAAGAAGTGGTAGCCGTAGTGGGAGTAGTTGTAACTGTAGTAATACTAGAACTAGTAGTAGAAACAATAATAGGAGTAGTAGTATTAGTAGTAGTAGTAGCAGTCGCAGTCGTAGCAGTAGTGGTAATAGTAGTATAAATTGTAGTATGAGTAGCCGAAGCAATAGTAGTGGAAGTAGTACTAGCAGTAGTAGTAGAAGTATTAGTAGTAGTAGTAGTAGCAGCAGCAGAAGTTGTAGTAGCTGTAGCAGTAGAAGTCGTTGTACGAGTAGCAGTGCTACCAGTAGTAGCAATAGTAGAAATAGTAGTTGTAGCAGTAGTACTAGTAGTAGCAGCAGGAGTAGTAGTAGTAGTAGAGGTAATAGTAGTTGTAGTAGTAGTAGTAGTGCTAGTACTAGTAGTAGTAGAAGTAGCAGTAGTGTAGAGTAGTAGTAGTAGTAGTAGTAGAAGTCGCAGCAGTAGTAGCAGAAGTATAAGTAGTAGAAGTTGTTGTTGTCGTCGTTGTTGTTGTAAAAGTATTAGTAGTACCAGTAGTTGCACTAGCATTAGGAACAGTAGTTGCAATAGTAGTAGTAGTAATAATAATAGTAGTAGCAGTAGTTGTAGTAGTAGTAGTTGTTGTAATAGTAGTAGTAGTAGTCGTAGTGGTAGTAGTGCTATTAGCAATACTAGTAGTAGTACTGGTAGTGTAGAAGTAGCAGTAGTAGTAGCAGTAGTAGTAGTCATAGTAGTAGAAGAAGTAGGAAGAGGAGTAAGTGTAGTTATAGTAGTATTAGGAGCAGTAGTTGTAGTAGTAGAAGTACTTGGAGTATTAGAAGCAACAAAAGTAGTAGCAGTAGTCACAGTAAGAGTGGAAGTAGTAGTAGTTGGAGTAGTAGTAGTAGTAATAGCCGTAGTAGCAATAGTACTTGTAGTAATAGGAGTAGTAGTAGTAGTACCAGAAGCAATAGTACTGGCGCTATTACAAATGCTACTACTGCTACGAATGCCACTACTATTACTGCTGCTACTACTACACTACTCCTATTGCTCTAATAGCAACGACGGCTAATGCAGCTACTGCTACAACTACCACTTCTACTATCGCTACTTTAATTACTACTACTGCTGCTTCTCGAACTACTATTACTATTAGTACTGCTGCTTCTACAACTGCTACAACTACTACTATAGATACTACTACTATTAGTACTACTACTATTACTACTTCAGCAACTACTTGTACTATTGCTACTAACACTACTGCAACTACTCCTATTACTACTTCATCATCAACAACAACTGCTACTAGTACTCCTGCTGTTGCTACTACAACAACAACAACTATTACTACTTGTACTACTACTACTGTTGCTGCTGCTGCTGCTGCTATTACTACTACAACTACTACTACTACTACTACTTCTACTGCTCCAACTCTTGCTACTACAACTGCTATTCCCACTACAACTTCAGCTAATACCACTACAACATGTACTACTATTACAACTACTACTCCTACTACTGCTTCTACTATTACTGCTACTTCTACTATTGCTGCTACAGTTGCTGCTTCTACTACTACTCTTGCTACTACAACAACTACTACTACTGCTACGGCTACGGCTACTTCTACTACTACTGCCACTACTACTTCGACTACTACTAATACTGCTACTCCTACAACTGCTATATCTACTACCGCTACTCCTGCTACTACTACTACTATTATTACTACTCCTATGGCTACTACTACTTCTACTACTATTACTTAACTAGTACTGCTACTATAATTACTGCAACTACTACTGGTGCTGCTACTACTACTACTACTACTACTCCGGCGACGACTAGTACAACAACAACAACAACTACTACTACTACTATAACAGCTACTGATGCTACTACAAGAGCTACGTGTACTACTACTATTGTAACTACTACTACTATAACTGCTACTGCTAGAACTGCTACTACTAAAACTCTTACTACAACTGCCGCTACAGCGACTACTACTACTAATTCTATTGCTGCTACTACCGCTACTACTGTTGCTGCTACTACTACCGCTGCTGCTACTGCTGCTGCTGCTGCTGCTGCTGCAACTGCTACTAATATTGTTATACAATAACTACTACTACTATTACTATAACTACTACTTCTACAATTACTGCTACTACTACTACAACAACAACAACAACAACAACTACAACTACCACTACTACTACTACCACGACCACCACCACCACCACTACAATTACTACTACTACTAGTAGTACTACTGCTGCTACAATTACTACTACTATTACTACTACTGCTACTATTACTACTACTATTATTGCTACCGTTACTACTACTGTTACTACACCTGCTACTATTACTCCTACTACTACTACTTCTACAACTACAACTACAGCTACTACTACCACCACTACTGCCACTGTTGTTACAACAAAACCTACTACTATACTATTAATGCAGTTGTAGTTGTGGTTACCACAACTACTACTGCCACAATTATTGTCGGTACTGCTACTACAACTAGTACAACTTCTACGACCATCACTACTAATACCACACAAACTACTACAACAACAACTACTACAGCTACTACTACTACTACTACTTCTCATACTACTACTGTTACTTCTGCTACAACTTCTACCACTTCTACTATTACTACCACTGTAATTACTGCTACTGTTACTGTTACTACTTCTCCAACTACTACTACCAATGTTGCTACTACTTCCTCTTCTATTAATTATAATACTACTACTACTACTGCCGCTAATACTCCAACTACAACTATAACAATAACTACTACGACTGTTACAACAACAACTACTACTACTTCTACTACAACTGCTACTACTACTACTATTGCTGCTGCTAGTACTACTACTCCTCCTAATTCTCTTGCAATAGCTACTACTACTCCTAGTACTACTACCATAACTACTACTCATACTACTACGCCTACTGCTACTATTGCTGCTACTACTTTTACTACTACCACCACCACCACAACTACTACTACTACAACTACAACTACTACTACTATATTACTACTACTACTAGTACAACAATAACTACTATTACTACTGCTACAGTTATTGCTACTGCGGTTGTGACTGCTACAACTACTAATACTAACACTAATACTACTCCTATTATGACTTCTATTACAACAACAACTACTACTACTACCACTACTACTTCTACTACTACTACTAGGACTACTAGTACAACTACTTCTACTACTAGGACTACCACTACAACTAATACTACTACTACTGCTACTTCCACTATAACAATTTCTACTACTACTAATAGGACAACAGCTACTACTACCTCAACTACTATTGCTACTACTACTACTACCAATCCTACTACTACTACAACCTCCACCATTACTACTACTACTATAACAAAAGCAACATCTAGTATTACTACTACTACTACTACTACCATTACAACTAATACTACTACTACAACTACTACTACCACTATTACTACTACTACTACTATGACTAGCACTATTGCTACCCCTAAACCTACTACTGCTTCTCTTACAACTGCTACTTCTACTACTTCTACAATTACTACTACACCTACTACTGATTCTATTACAGCTGCTACTACTGCTACTGCTGTAGCTATAATTTATACTACTACTTCTGCTACTACCTCTGCAAAAACGACTATCGGCGCGGGCGACAACAGGGCGGTCGACGAAATGAGGCGACGAGTACGACGAGACAACACTAAGGAACACGATGACTTGACGACTACTACTATTATTGCTACTACTACTACTATTATTGCTACTATTGCCACTACTACTACTATTACTACTACTACTACTACTACTACTACTACTACTACTACTACTACTACTACTACTACTACTGCAGTGGCTATAACAACTACTACTACTTCTACTACTACTACTACTATTGCTAGAACTACTACTGCTGCTTTTGTTACTACTACTACAAAAACTACCACTGCTACGACTACCACTACAATTACTACTACTGCGACTACTACTATCGCTACTACAACTATCGCTACTATTGCTACTGCCACTACTATTACTACTACTGCTGCTACTATGCTATTACTCATACTTCTAATACTACTACTACTAGTAGTGTTGCAACTGCTGCTACTACAGCTACAACTATTGCTACTATTGCCACTACTGCTGTTGCTACTACTACTAATAGTACTAAAACTACTCCTGCTATTGTTGCTACCGCAGTAGCAGCTGCTGCTACCACTAATACTGCTACAACTGCTATTGCTACTTCCACTACTACTACTGCTACTACAACTTCTATATAGTAGCTACTACTACTACTAAAACTGCTTCCGCTACCACTGCTATAATAACTACTACTATTACTACTTCTACTACTACTGCTACTTTAGTTGCTTTTACTACAACTACTAATACTACTACTGCTGCAAGTACTGCAACAAATATTGCTTCTACTACTGCTGTAAATACTACTATTTCTAATACAACTACTACTACCGCTACTACTGCAGCTACTGTTGCCTTTGCCATCACTACTGTTGTTGCTGCTATAGTCACTGCCGTTGCTACTGTTACTGCTGCTGTGAGTACGACTACTGCTATTACTTCTCAAGCTACTACTACTACTGCTACTATAACTACTACTAGTACTACAATAACTACTACTCTAGTACTATTACTACTACTACTCCTACCGCTGCTGGTACCACCACTACCACTACTACTGCGGCTGCTACTACTATTACTATTGTTGTTGATGCTGCTACTACTACTACTATGACTCCTACATCTCTGACTACAACTACAATAGCTACTATTCCAAACACTCGTACTACCACTACTACTACAAGTAATACTCCTACTACAACTATTATTACTTCTACCACTACTACTACTATCTCAACTACTACTAATACTACTGCTATTACAGCTACCACTACTACTACAACTACAACTACTACTCCTACTACTTCTGCTACTCCTACCACTACTACTACTAAAACTAGTACACCTATTACTATTGCTACTACTACTGCTATTAATACTACAACTATTACTACCACTACTACTGCTACTACTACTACTACTACTACTACTATTACTTCCATCACAACAACTACTACTACTACAACTAGTACTACTACTGCTACTGAAAAAACTTCCGCTACTTCTACTACTACTGCTACTGCTGCTGCGGTTGTTGCTACTACAAGAACTGCTACTACCAGAACTACTACTACTACTACTACTAATGTTGTTAGTACTACTACTACTACTACTACTACTACTACTACCGCTACTACTATTGCAACTACTACTGCTACTACTACAACTGCTACTACTACTACACTTACTACTCCTAATACTCCAACTACAACTTCCACTACTACTACTACAACTACTATTACTACGACTGCGACTACTACTTCTGGTACAACTGCTACTACTGCTACTGCAACAAGTACTACTACTTCTTCTACAACTGCTACTACTACAACAACAACAACTCCTAATACTTCAATTATAACTTCCACTCTTGCTACTACTACTACTACCATTACTATGATTGTGACTACTAATATTGGCATCTCTTTTGCTACTCCTACTACAAGCATGACTACTACAACTAATACTCAATGATTACTACTACTTCTACTACTACTACTACTACTACTACTACAACAACAACAACAACAACAACAACAACAACAACAACTACTACTACTACTACTAGTCTACTCCGACTACTACTACCACTATGACTACTACTACTAATACAACTACTATTACTACTAATACTACTACCCTAACTACAGCTACTATTACTACTACTGTACCTCCTACTACTACAACAACTGCTACTACTACTTCTACTACTACAACTACTGCTATTCCTAATACTCAACCATAACTTCAACAACAACTACTTCTACTTCTACTACTGTTGCTACTGCTACTACTTCTACTACTACTACTACTACTTCTACTACTCCTACCACTACTACTACTACTACTACTACTCCAACTAGTACACCTATTACAACTGCTACTACTACTACTACTCCTGCTACTACTATATGTACTACTACCACTACTCCTACTACTACTGAAACTACTTCTGCTACTTCTACTATTGCTAATGCTGCGGTTGTGGTTGTTGCTACTAATCCAACTGCTACTTCCAGCATAACTAAAACTATTGCTACTAATATTGTTACTACTACTACTACTACTACTACTACTACTACTACTACTACTACTACTACTACTACTAATACTACTACTACTACTAATACTACTACTAATACTACTAGTACTACCACTACCAATCCTACTATTACTACTACTACTGCAACTACTACTTCTCCTACTACTATTCTTACTTCTACTACTACTTTTCCTACTACCACAACTACCACTACTTCTACTCCTACTACTACTACTACAACAACAACAACTAATACAACTATTATTACAACAGCAAGAACAAGTACTACTACTATTGCTACTACTACTAATACAGCAACTACTACTACTACTACTGCTAGAATTGCTACTACTACTACTACTCCTCCTCCTAATACTCCAACTACAACTTCCACCACCACTACTACTAATACTATTACTATGTCTATGACTACTACAACTGGTACCATTAGTACTACTACGTCTGCAATTACTACTACCACTTCTGCTACAACTGCTACTACTACAACAACTACTACTACTCCTAATACTCCAACTATAATTTCCACTATTACTACTACTACTACTCCTCTTACTTTGACTGTGACTACTACTATTGGTACTTCTGCTGCTACTCCTAATAGAAGCGCAACTACTACAACTACTACTCAACTACTACTCCTATTGCTACTGCTACTGCTACTACTACTACTGCTACTGCTACTGCGACTGCTACTACTACTGCTGCTACTACTAATTTTACTCTGACTACTACTACTAATACAACTACTATTACTACTACTACTACTACCCTAACTATAGCTACTACTATTGCTATGACTATTGCTGCTGCTGCTCCTACTACTATCATGACTGCTACTACTGGTTCTACTACTACTACTCCTCCTCCTAATACTCCAACTATTACTTCAACAAACTACTTTGACTGCTACTACTACTACAACAACAACAACAACAACAACAACTACTACTACTACTACTTCTACTACTCCTAATTCTCTTATTATAGCTACTACTACTTTTGCTACTAATTCTTCTTCTACTACTGCTACTACTTTTACTATTACCACCACCACCACAACAATAACTACTACTACTATAACTACAACAACAACAACTACTACTACGACTACTCCTGCCACTACACTACTAGTATTACTACTAGTAGTTGTAGTAGTAGTAGTACTACTACTATTTCTACTACCAATACTGCTAATGCTGCTGAGACTACTACAACTACTAATACTAATACTAAT
>RXID01017014.1:0-18591 GCA_005019695.1 Trichopus zeylanicus subsp. travancoricus
AGCAATACTAGTAGTAATAGTAGTAGTAGTAGCAATAGAAATTTTAGCAACGGTAGTAGTACCAGTAGTTGTAGTTGTAGTAGTAGTTGTAGCAGTAGAAGTAGTAGTGGGAGTGGTAGTAGGAGTAGGAGTTCGAGTAGGAGTTGTGGTAGTGGTAGTAGTTGTTCTTGTTTCAGTATTACTACTAGTTGTTGTTGTTGTATTAGTAGTAGTAGTAGGAGTAGTAGTTGTAGTAGCAATAAAAGTATAAGTAGTAGTAGTAGTAGGAGTCCAAGTATGAGTAGTTGTAGTAGTAGTAATAGTAGTAGTAGTAGTAGTAGTTGTGGTGGTGGTGGTGGTGGTTGTAGTAGTTGTAGTTGTAGTCATAGTCATAGTTGTAGTAGTTGTTATATTAGTAGTAGTAGAAGTAGTAGCAATAGTAGTTTTATTAGTATAAGCATAGGAGTAGTATTAGTAGTAGCAATTGTACTAGTGAAGGTAGTAGTAGTAGTAGTGGTAGTAGTAGTAGTAGCAGCACTGGTAGTAGTAGTAGTAGTACGAGTAGTAGTAGTAGTAGCAATTGGAGTAGTTGTCCCAGTAGTAGTACTCATAGTATCAGTAGTAGTAGTAGTAGTAGGAGGAGGAGGAGCAATAGGAGTAAGACTAGTTGTAGGAATACTTGTAGTAGTAGTAGTAGTGGTAATAATAATAGTAGTTGTAATCATAGTTATAGCAAGAATAGTAGAAGTAGTAGTTGTCAAAGTAGTAGTTATAGTGTGGGTAGTAGGAGCAGCATAAATAGCTGCTGCAGTAGTAGTAGTAGTAATAGGAGTAGTAGTAGCAGTAGTAGTAGTAGTACTAGTAGTAGTAGAATTAGTTGTAGTAATACTAGTAGTTGTTGTTGTAGTTGTAGTCGCAGTTGTACAAGTAGTACTAGTAGTTACTATTGTTGTTGTCATTGTTGTCGTTGTCGCAGTAGTTGCAGTAGTAATAGTAGTAGTGGTGGTAGTAGTAGTAGTAGGGGTAATAGTAGTTGTAGTAGAAGTAGGAGTAGCAAGAGTAATAGCATTAGTAGTACTAGTCTGAGTAGCAGTAGTAGTAGTAGGAGTAATAGTAGGAATAGTAGTAGAAGTAGTAGTAGTAGCAGCGGTAATAGCAGTTGTAGTAGCAATAGCAGTAGGAGTAGTAGTAGTAGTAGTAGCAGTAGCAGTAGGAGTAATAGTAGTAGTAGTAGCCATAGTAGCTGTAGCAGAAGTTGTAATAAAAGTAGTAGCAGTAGTTGTTGTTGTAGTAATAGTAGCAGTAGTAGCAGTCGTAGTAGTAGTAGTAGCAGTAGTAGTAATAGTAGTAGTAGTTGTTGTTGTATTAATAGCAGCAACAGCAGTAGTAGTAATAGCGGTAGTTGTAGTAGGTGTATCAAGAGTAGTAGTGCTAGTAGTAGTAGCAGTAGTAGTAGTTGTTGTTGTTGTAGTAGTAGTCATAGTTCGAGTAGTAGTAGTAGAAGTAGTAGTAGTCCAAGTAGTAGTAGTAGTACTAGTAGTCTTAGCAGAAGTAGTAGCTGGAATAGTGGTAGTTTTAGTTGAAGTAGCAGTGGTAGTAGTATTAGTAGTAGTAGTAGTAGTAGGAGTAGCAGCAAAATATGCAGTAGTAGTAGTTGTGGTTGTAAAAGTACTGGGAGTAGCAGTAATGGCAGTAGTAGTGGTACTAGCAGTAGAAGTAGAAGCAGCAGCAGTAGCAGTAGTAATAGCAGCACAACAGCAGTACTAGTAGGAGTAATAGTAGTAGTAGTAGTAGAAGTAGTAGTACAATTAGTAGTAGTAGTACTAGGAGTAGCAGCAGAATATGCAGTAGTAGTAGTTGTGGTTGTAATAGTACTGGGAGTAGCAGTAGTGGCAGTAGTAGTGGTACTAGTAGTAGAAGTAGAAGCAGCAGCAGTAGCAGTAGTAATAGCAGCACAACAAGAACAGCAACAGTACTAGTAGGAGTAATAGTAGTAGCAGTAGAAGTAGTAGTACCAGCGATTGTAGTAGTGGTAGCAGTAATAGTAGTAGTAGTAGTAGTCGTCGTCGTAGTAGTAATAGTAGTAGTAGTAGTAGTAGCAGCAGCAGCAGCAATAGGGGTAGGAGTTGAAAGAGTAGTTGGAGTAGCTATAGCTGTATTAGTAGCAAGAGCAGCAGCAGTAGCAGCAGTAGTAGTAGCAGTTGTAGTAGCAGTAGTATTAGTAGTAGTATTAGTAGTAGTAGTAGTAGCAACAGTAGTAGTACTAGTAGTAGTAGGAGTATTAGTAATAATGGCAGTATTTGTAGTACTACTACTACTACTATTATTAGTAGAAATAACAGCCGTAGCAGCAGCAGCAGCAACAACAACAACAACAGTAGTAGTAGTATAAGCAGTAGTTGCAATAGCAGTAGTTGTAGTCTCAATAGTAGCAGTTACAAAAACTATAGCAGTAGCAGCAGCAACAACAACAACAGTAGTAGTAGTACAAGCAGTAGTTGCAATAGCAGTAGTTGTAGTCTCAATAGTAGCAGTAACAAAAACTATAGCAGTAGCAGCATCAGTTGTTGCAGCAGTAGTTGTGGTATTAGGAGTAGTAGTTGTAGTAGCAGTATCACCAGCAGTAGTAGTACTAGCAATAGCAGTAGTAGTTGTAGTCGTAGTAGGAGTAGTACAAGTACTAGTAGTAGTCATTATAGTAGTAGCAGTAGTGGCAATCGTTGCAGTAGTAATAGTAGCAGTTGCAATAGCAGTCATAGTAGCAGTAATAGTAGTATTAGATGTAGTAGTAGTAGTCGTAGTAGTAGAACTAGTAGTAGTAGGAGGTGGAGGAGTAGTACTCATACTAGTTGTAGTAATTGTAATGGTAGCAGTTGTGGCAGTAGGAATAGTCGTGGCAGTAGCAATAGCAGTCATTATAGCAGTTGTAGTAGTATTACCTGTAGTAGTAGCAATAACAGTAGTAGAAGTTGAAGTAGTGGTAGTAGCAGTTGTAGTAGCCATTGTAGTAGCATTAGCAGTAGTATCAGTGGCAGTAGTTGTAGTGGCACTAGTATTAATTGTATAAGTATTAGTAGCTGTAGTGATAGTTGTAGTAGAAGCAGAAGAAGTAGTAGTGGCAGCAGTAGCCCTAGTTGCAGCCCTAGTAGTAGTAGTAGCAGTTGTAGTAGTAGTTCCCGTTTTAGTTGTAGCAATAGTAGTAGTTGTTGTAGCAGTAGATCTAGTAGGAGTAAGTAGTAGTAGTGTATTATTAGTAGTAGGGGTTAGTGTTGGGAGGTGGTGAGGTTAGTAGTAGTAGTAGTAGTGTAAGTAGTAGCAGTAGTAGTTAGTAGTAGTAGTAGTGAGTATGTAGTACTAGTAGTAGTTGTTGTTGTTGTTGTAGTAGTAGTAATAGTAGTTGTTGTTGTTATTATTATTATTGTTGTAGTAATTGTAATACTATTAGTTGTAGTATTAATTGCAGTTGTAATTGGACTAGAAGTAATAGCAGTAGTAGTTATAAAAGTAGTGGTAGTAGTAATAACAATAGTTGTATTAATAATAGTAGTAGTAGTAGTAGTAGTAGTAGTAGCAGGAGTAGGGGTAGGAGTTGAAAGAGTAGTTGGAGTAGCTATAGCTGTATTAGTAGCAAGAGCAGCAGGAGGAGGAGGAGTAGTAGCAGTAGTAGCAGTAGTATTAGTAGTAGTATTAGTAGTAGTAGTAGTAGCAACAGTAGTAGTACTAGTAGTAGTAGCAGCAGTAGTAATAATGACAGTATTTGTAGTACTACTACTAGTATTATTAGTAATAGTAACAGTCGTAGTAGTAGTAGTAGTCGTAGTAGTAGTAGTAGTACAAGCAGCAGTTGCAATAGCAGTAGTTGTAGTCTCAATAGTAGCAGTAGCAAAAGCTGTAGCAGTAGCAGCATTAGTTGTTGTGGCAGTAGTTGTCGTATTAGGAGTAGTAGTTGTAGTAGTAGTAGCACCAGCTGTAGTAGTACTAGCAATAGCAGTATTAGTAGTTGTCGTAGTAGGAGTGGTACAAGTATTAGTAGAAGTCATTGCAGTAGTAGCAGTAATAGTTGTAGTAGTAGTGGCAATAGTTGCAGTAGTAATAGTAGCAGTATGAATAGTAGTAGCAGTTGCAGTAGCAGTGGTAGTAGTAGTTGAAGTAGTAGTGGTATTACTGGCATAAGTAGTAGTAGTTGTTGTTGTTATAGTAGTAGTAGTTTTTGTAGTAATAATAGTCAAAGTAGGAGTAGTGGTAGTAGTAGCAGTAGTAGTACTAGATGGAGTAGTAGTAGAAGTTGTAGTAATAGTAGTAGTTGTATTAGTAGTAGTAATTATAGTAATAGCAGTAGTATTAGGAATAGTACTAGTAGTAGTTATAGTAGTAGTATCCGTAGGTGTAGTAGTAGTTGTTGTGGTAGTTGTAGTAGTAGTAGTGGAAGTAGTAGTTTTTCTAGTAACAGTGGTAGTGGTAGTAGTAGTAGTAGTAGTATAGTAGTAGTAGTTATTGTTGTTGTTGTTGTTGTCATAGTTGTAGTTGTTGTACTAGTAGGAGTAGTAGTATAGGTAGTCGAAGTAGTGGTAGTTGTAGCAGTAGTTATAGTAATAGCAGTAGTACTAGAAGTAGCAGCAGCAACAGTAGTAGTACTAGCAGCAGCTATAGTAGTAGCAGCAACAGCAGGAGTACTAGTAGTAGTGTAAAAGTAGTAGCAGTAGAAGCTGTAGGAGCAGCTGCAGTTGCAGCAATAGTAGAAGTAGTAGAAGATGTAGTAGCTGTAGGTGCTGCAGGAGCAATAGCTACAACAATAACATTAGTAGTTGTATTGGTACTAGTAATAGTACAAGTAGTTTTAGTACTAGTAGTAGTAGTAGTAGTAGTAACAGTTATAGCAATAGCAACAAAATTAGTAGTAGTAGTAGTCATAGCCGCAGCAGTAATGGTTGTAGTAGTAATAGTAGTAGTAGTGTAATAGTAGCTATAGAAGTTGAAGCAGAAGTAGTAGTCATACCAATAGTAGTAGTAATAGTAGTAGCAGCACTAGTAGTCGTAGTAGTAGTATCAATAGTGGTATCAGTAGCAATGGCAATAGTTGTAGTAGTAGAAGTAGCAGCAATCGCAGTAGTAGAATTAGTAGTAGAAGTAGTACTAGTTGTAGTAACAGTAGCAGCAGTAGTAGTAGTTTTTGTTGTTATTATTGGAGTAGTAGTAGTAGTAGGAGTAGTAGTAGCAGTAGATGTAGTAATATTAGTTGTTGTAGTAGTAGTAGTTAAAGCAACAACAGTAGTATTCGTAATAGCAGTAGTAGTAGCAGTAGTAGTAATCCTAGTAGTAGTAGTAACAACAGCCATAGTAGTGGTGATTGTAGTAGCCGAAGTAGTAGTTGTAATAATACCAATTGCAGAAGTAGTTGTAAGAGTGTTAGGAGTAGTAGTACTTGGAATAGTAGCAGTAGCAGTAGTAGTGGTAATAGTGGTAGTAGGAGTAATAGCAACATTAGTAGTAGTAGTAGTAATAGTATTAGTAACAATAGTATTATTATTATTAGTAGTAGTAGTAGTCAGAGGAGGAGGAGGAGAAGTAGTAATAGTAGGAGAAGTAGTAGTGGCAGCAGTAGCTGTTATAGTAATAGCATTATTTTTCATACTAGCTATAGCAGTAGTATCAAATGTAGTAGTAGTAGTAGTAATGGTAGTAGCATTAGTAGCAGTAGTAGTAGTGGTTGTGGTAGTAGCAGTTGTAATTATTCTAGAAGTAAAAGTAGTAGTAGTAATAGTAGTAGTAATGTCAGAAGCTGTAGTTGTAGCAATAGTAGCGGTAACAACAATAATGGTAGGAGGAGATGGAGTAGTGGTGGTAGTTGTTGTTATTGTTGGAGTAGTTGGTGTAATTGTGCTAGTATTAGTAGTATTATCACTCGTATTAGCAATTGCAGTAAGAGTAGAATTAGTAGTAGTAGTAGCAGCAGCAGCTGATGTATAAGCAGCAGTAGCAGTAGTAGTAGTAGTAAAAGTAGTAGTAGAAGTAACAGTACTAGTTGTAGAAGTAATAGCAGTGTCAGTAGTAGCGGTAGCAATTGTTGCGGTAGTAGTAGCAGCAATAGTAGCAGTAGTAACAATAGTAGTGGAAGTATTGGCAATTGTAGCCATAATAGTAACAATTGTAGTAGTAGTTGAAGTAGCAGCTGCAACAGCAGTAGTAGTACTAGTAGATGTTGTAGCAGTTATTCGAGGAGCAGTATTAGTAGCAGCGGTAGTTGTTGTACCAGCTATAGCAGTAGTTCTATTTATACACCTATTCCTACTCTTGCTACTACTACTACTGCCACTCCTACTCCCACTACAGCTGTTCAGTGCAATAGTAGTAGTAGGTGTAGTGGTAGTAGTAATAGTAGTAACAGTAGAAGATGTAGTAGGAATATTGGGATTAGTATTAGTATCAGTAGTAGTTGCTACAGTAGTAGTACTAGGGGTAATTATGGTTGTAGCGTAGAAGTAGGAGCACTAGTAGTAGTAGTAGGAGTAGTAGTAGTGTTAGTATTAGTAGTTGTAGTACCAGTAGTACGAGGAGTTGTAGTAGTAGCAATTGTTCTAGCAGTAGAGGTAGTAGTTGTAGTAGCGGTAGTAGTAGTGGTAGTAGCACTAGTAGTAGAAGGAGTATTAGTAGGAGTAGTCAGAGCTACAGGAGTAGCAGTAGGAGTAGTTATTTTAATAGCGATAGCAGTTATCGTAGTGGTAGAAGTCATTGTCATAGTAATAGTAGTAGTAGTAGAAGTCATGGAAGTTGTAGCAAAAGTAGTGGTTGTAGTAGTAGTTGTAGTAGTAGAAGTAGTAGTAGTAGAAGTAGTAGTAGTAGTATTAGTAGTAGTAGCTATAGCCCTAGGAGGAGCTGGAGTCGGAGTAGTAATAGCAGCAGTAGTACTAGGAGTTATAGTAGCAGTTAGAGTTGGAGTAGGAGTCAATATAGCAGTAGTAGTTGTAGTAGGAGGAGTAGTTGTAGTAGTAGTAGTAGGAATAGGAGTAGGAGTAGTAGTTATTGTTGTAGTAGTAGTTTTACTAGTAGTAGTAGTAGAAGAAGAAGTAGTAGTAGTAGTAGTAGTAGCCGTAGTTAAATAAGTAGTAGTTGCTGTAGTTGTACTAGTAGTAATGTAGTAGTGGTACTTGTAGTAGCAGGAGTAGTAGTAGTGGTGGTGGTAGTAGTGGTGGTGGTGGTGGTGGTAGTAGTAGTAGTAATAGTAGTAGTAGTAGTAGTAGTAGAAGTAGTAGAGTTGTAGTAGTAGGAGTAGTAGTAGTAGTGGTAGTGGTGGTGGTGGTAGTAGTAGTAGTAGTAGCATTAGCAGCAGTAGTAGGTGTGTTTGGAGTAGTAGTATTAGTATGAGTAATAGTAGGAGTAGTTATAGTAGTCGGGGCAGTAGTGGCAGTAGGTGTAGTCATAATAGTAGTTGTAGTAGTGTTGTAGAAGTAGTAGTAGTTGTTGTTGTAGTAGGTGTAGTAGTAGTAGCTGCAGGTGTAGGAGTTGGGGTATTAGTAAGGGTGGTAGTAGGAGTTGGTGTAAGAATATGAGTAGTAGTAGTGGTAGTAGTAGTAGGTGTAGTAGTAGTGGTAGTAGTAGTAGTGTAAGTATTAGTAGTAGCAGTACCAATAGTAGTAGTAGTAGTAGTAGTAACAATTGTAGTAGTAGTCAAAGTAGTAGTAGTGGTACTAGTAGTAGTAGAAGTTTTTGCAGTAGCAGTAGTAGTAGTAGTAGTAGTAAATATAGTAGTAGTAGTAGTAGTAGTAGTTGGAGTAGGGGTAGTAATAGTAGTCGGAGTGGTAGAAGTAGAAGGAGTTGTAGTAGGCTTAGTAGTAGCAATAGAAGGAGTGGGAGTGTTAGCATTAGTAGTAGTAGTAGTTGTTGTTGTGGTAGTAGTGTTAGTATTAGTAGTAGTAGGAGGAGTCATAGTTGTAGTAGCAATTATACTAGTTATAGAAGTTGTAGTAGTGATAGTAGTAGTAGTAGTAGAAGAAGAAGTAGTAGTTGTCATAGTAGTAGTCAAAGTAGCAGTAGTAGCAATAGTTGTAGTAGCAGTAGTTGTAGATGTGGCAATAGTGGCTGTCGGAGTAGGATTAGCGGCAGCTATTGTAGTAGTAGTTGTTGTTGTTGTCGTTTTTGTAGTAGTAGTGTTAGTAGTAGCAATAGTAGTAGTAGTCGGAGTTGGAGTAGGAGTAGTAGCAGGCGTAGTAGTAGTTTGAATAGGTGTAGTGGTAGTAGTTGGAGTAGTAGTAGCAGTAGGAGTTGGATTAGGAGAAGTATTGGCACGAGTGGTAGGAGTAGTAGGAGTAGTAGGAGTAGTAGTAGTAGCAATAGTAGGAGTAAGTGTAGGGATACTAGTAGTAGTAGTAGTAGTAATAGTAGTAGTATAGTAGTGGTAGCAACAATAGTAGCAGTAGTACAAGTCATAGTTGTAGCAGTAGTAATAGTAGTTGTTGTAACTATAGCAGTAGTATCAACAATAGTAGCAGTAGTAGTTGTTGTAGTAGTTGCAGCAGTAGCAACAGTATTAGTAGTAGTACTAGTAGTAGTAGAAGTAGTAGTAGTTATAACAGGACCAGCAGCATCAAAAGTAGTAATAGTAGTAGCCCTAGTAGTCATAGTAGTAGTTGTCGCAGTAGTAGTAGTTGGAGTAGTTGTAGTAGCAATAGGAGTTGTTGTAGCAGTAGAAGTCAGAGCAGGAGTAGTTGTAACAGTTGTTGTAGTAGTTGTAATACTAGACGAAATAGTAGTAGTAGTAGTAGGAGGAGGAGTAGGAGTAGTAGCAATGGTTGTTGTCATAGTAGTAGGAGCAGTAGTAGTAGCAATGGTAGAAGTAGTAGTAGTAGTAGTAGAGTTAGTAGGACTCGCTATAGTAGAAATAGTAGTTGTAGTAGTAGTAGTGGTAGTTGCAACAGTTGTAGCAGCTGTAGTTGTAGCAGTAGCAAAAGTAGCTGTAGGAGTAGCATTAGTGGCAGTTATAGCAGCAGTAGTTGTAGCTCAAGTGCTTGTAGTCGTATTAGTAGTTGTAGTAGTAGTAATAGATTTAGTAGTAGTAGCAGTTGCAGTAGTTGCAGCAGTAGCAATAGTAGCAGTAGCAAAAGTAGTTGTTGTAGTTGAAGTTGTAGTAGTAGCAGCAGCCATCATAATAGTAGTTATTGTAGTATTAGTAGTAGTAGTACTAATCGTAGTAATTGCAGTAGCGGTAGTAGTTGTAGAAGTAATAGTTGTAGTTATAGCTATAGTAAGTGGCAGTAATGGTAGAAATAGTAGTAGTAGTAGCAGTAGTAGTAGTAGTAAGAGTAGATAGGAGGAGCAGCAGCAGTAGTAGTTGTTGTGGTTGTAGTAGTAGCAGCAGTAGTTGTAGCAATAATAGTAGAAGTTGTACTAGTAGTAGTAGTATTATGACTTGTAGCAGCTTTAGCAGTATTAGTTGGTGTAGAAGTAGTAGTAGTAGTAGCAATAGTGGTGGACGTAGCAGTAGAAGTAGTAGCAGCAGCAGCAGTAGAAATACCAGTAGTAGAAGCAGTAGTTGTAGCAATAGGTCGAGTAGTAGCAATTATAGCAGTAGGAGTAGCTTTAGCAGCAGTAGTAGCAGTAGTAGTCATGGTACTGGTAGTAGTAGTAGCACAATTAGTTGTAGCAGTATTAGTAAACGTAGCAACAAATGTAGTAGTTGTAGTAGTAGCAGCAGTAGCAATAGTAGTAGCAATTGTTGTGGTGGTAGTAGCAGCAGCAGCCGCAGTAGTAGTATTTCTTGTTATATTTGCAGCAGCAGTAGTAGTAGTAGTATCAATAGTAGTAATAGTAGTAGTTGTAGTTGTAGTAGTAGTAGTAGTCGTACTAAGTAGTAGTAGTAGTAGTAGTCGTAGTAGTAGTAGTAGTAGTAGCAGTAGTAGTAGCAGCAGCAGCAGTAGTAGTAGTAGCAGTAGAAGTAGTACTGATAGCAGAGGTAGTGGTAGTACTAGTAGTAGCTGTAGAAGCAGTGGTAGAAGTAGTAGTTGTAGTAGTAGTAGGAGGAGGAGGAGTGTTAGGCGTCATAATAGTAGTAGTTATAGTAGTAGTAGCAGTAGTAAAAATAGTGAAAGTATTAGTTGGAGTTGTAGTAGTAGTAGGGATATTAGTGGTAGCATTAGAAGTTGTAGTCTTAGTTGCAGGAGTAGTAGTTGTAGTATTAGTAGTAGTGGTAGTAGGAGTAGCAGCAAAAGCAAAAGTACTATTGGTAGTAGTACAATTTGTACTAGTAATAGTACTAGAATTAGTTGAGATAGCAGTATTTGTAGTGGTAATAGTAGCGAAAGTTGTGGTGGTGGTAGTATAAATTATAATAGTAGTTGTGGTGGTAGGAGTAGTTGTATGAATAGGTGCAGGAGATGGAGTAGTAGTAGGTGTAGTTGTAGCTGTAGTTGGAGTTGTAGTTGTAGTTGTAGGATTAGTTGTGTAGTAGTAGTATCAACAATAGTAGCTGTTGTTGTAGTTGTAGTAGTAGCAGTAGTAGTAGCAGTACTTGTTGTTGTTGTAGTAGTAGTAGTAGTTGTAGTATTAGCAACAGCATCAAAAGTAGTAGTAGTAGTTATCGTAGTATTAATAGTAATAGTAGTTGCAGCAGTAGTAGTAGGAGTAGTTATAGTAGCAGTAGGACTTGTAGTAGGAGTAGAAGTTTGGGCAATAGTAGTAGTAATAGTTGTAGAAGTAGTAGTAGTACTAGAAGGAATAGAAGTAGTAGCAGTACTAGCAGAAGTAGTAGTTGTAGCAGTATCAATAGTATCCGTAGTTGTCGTATTAGCAGTAGTTGTAGAAGCATCAGTAGTAGCAATAGTAGCAAAAGTAGTGGCACAAGTAATAGTAGTTGTGGAAGGAGTACCAGTAGCACCAGTAGTACCTTTAGCAGTAGCAGTAGTTATCATAGCAGAAGTAGAAGGCTTAGTAGTATAAGCAATCACAACAAAAGTGGTAGTAGTAATAGGAATAGTAGTAGTAGTAGTATCTGTAGTGGTAGAAGTTGTAGTAGCAGCAATAGCAACAGAAATAGTAGTAGTATTAGGAATAGTAGTAGCTGAAGTAGCAGGAGAAGCAAGATCATTAGTAATAGTTACAGTAGGAGCACAAGTGGCAGGAGTAATCGTAGCAGTGGTAGTAGTAGTAGTAGCCGGAATAGTAGTAGTAGTAGTTGTTGTTGTTGTTATTGTTGTTGTTGTTGTTGTAGCAGTAGCATTAGTAGTAGTAGTAGTAGTTATTATAGTAGTAGTAGTAGTAGCAGCATTAATAGTAGTAGAGGTTGGATTAAGAGTCGTAGTTGGAGTAGTGCTAGTTGGAGTATTGGTAGCGATAGTACTAGCTGTAGTAGTAGTTGTGGTAGTAGCAGTAGTAGTTGAAGTAGTAGTTGAAGTAGTAGTAGTAGTAATAGTGTTAGTATTAGCAATAGCAGTAGTAGGAGTGGTAGTTGTAGCAATTGTACCATTAGTAGAAGAAGTAATAGTAGCTGTGGTAGTAGTAGTAGAAGTACTAGTAGTAGTACAAGTGGTGCTAGCAGTAGTACTTCTAGCAGTTGGAGTAGTAGGAGTTGGAGTGGGAGTAGTAGAAGAGTAGGAGGAGTAATAGTAGGAACAGTAGTACTAGTAGTAGTAGTACTTATTGTAGTAGTAGTTGCAGTAGTAGTAGTTGTTGTTGTTGTTATTTTTGTTGTTATTATTGTGGTTGTAGTAGTTGTAGTAGTTGGAGTAGTTGGAGTAGGGGTTGTAGTAGTAGTAGATATAGTGGCAGTAGTAGGAGTTGGAGTAGTAGTAGTAGTAGCTGTGGTAGTAGTAGTAGGTGTACTAGTAGTAATGGTAGTAGTAGCAGCAGCAGTAACTTAGTAATAGTAGTAGTAGTGGTGGTAGTAGTCATAGTAAAAATAGTAGCAGTAGTTGCAAGAGTGTTTGGAGTAGTAGTATTAGGAGTAGCAGCAGCAGCAGCAGTAGCTGTAGCAGTAGTAGTAATAGTAGTACTAGTTGTAGTCGTAGTACTAGTACTAGTAGTATTAGTAGTTGGAGTAGTACTAACAGTAGTAGTAGTAGTTGTACTAGTAGTAGTAGTGGTAGTAGTAGTTGTAGCACTAGTAGTAGTCGTAGGAGTGTAGTAGTAGTAGTAGTAGTAGGTGAAGTTGTAGGAGTGTTAGGAGTAGTAGTAGTAGTCGGTGCAGTAATAGTTGAAGTTGTAGGAGTATTAGGTGTAGTAGTAGGAGTAGGGGTAGTAGTAGTAGGAGTAGTAGTAGTAATAGTAGGAATAGTAGGAATAGTAGTAGGAGTAGCACGAGTAGGAGTACTATTAGTAGCAGTAGTTGGAGTAGTAGTAAGAGGAGTAGTAGGAGTAATAGTAGGAATAGTAGTTGGTGTAGCAGTAGTAGTAGGATTTGGGGTAATAGTAGTAGTAGGAGTAGGAGTACTATTAGTAGTTGTAGTTGGAGTAGTAGTAGTAGTTGTTGTGGTGGAAGTACAAGGCATAGTAGTGGTAGTAATAGTAGTAGAAGTTGTAGTTGTAGAGGTAGCAGTCATAGCACTAGTAGTTGTAGTAGTAGTTGCAGTAGTAGTAGCAGTTGTATTAATAGGAGTAGTAGTAGGAGTCAAAGTTGGAGTTGGATTATAATAGGAGTCAGAGTAGTTGTAGTACTAGCAGGAGTAGTAGTTGTTGTTGTTGTTGTAGTGAAAGTGGGTAGTAGCAATAACTGCATCAGTAGTAGTAATAGTAGTAGTTGTTGTTGTATCATTAGTAATAGTATTAGTCGAAGTTATAGTATGAATAGTAGTAGGAGTTGTAGTTGTTGGAGTAGTGGTAGCAACAATAGTAGTAGGAGTAGCAGTAGTTGTGGTAGTAGTTGTAATAGTAGTCGTAGCGATAGTAGTAGTAATTATGGCTGTAGTAGTGGGTGTACTGGTTGTAGTATTAGTAGTAGCTGTTGTAGTAGGAATAGCAATAGCTATAGGATCCGTAGTTATAGTAGTAGCTGCAGTTGTAGTTGTAGTACTCACAGTAGTAGTAGGAGTAGTAGTAGTAGTTGGAGTAGTAGTAGTAGGAGGAGTAGTAATAGTATTAGTGGTAGTAGTAGTAGTAATAGCAGCAGCAGTAGTAGTAGTGGTGGTGGTGGTAGGAGTAGTACTAATAGTAGTAGTTGGAGTAGGAGTAGTTGTGGTAGTAGAAGTAGGAGTAGTAGTAGTTATATTAGTAGGAGTTGTAGTAGGAGTAGTAGTAGGAGTTGTAGTTGTTGGAGTAGTGGTAACAGTAGGAGTAGTAGGAGTTATAGTTGTTGGAGTTGTGGTAGCAGTAGTAGTGGTAGGAGTAGTTGTAGTAGTAGTAGTAGTAGTAGTGGTCATGGTAGTAGTGGTAGTAATAGGAGTACTAGCACTAATTGCATTAGTAGAAGCAGTAGTAGTAGTAGCAGTATTAGTTGTCATAGCAATAGTTGTAGTAGTAGTTGCAGTAGTTGCAGTAGTAGTAGTGACTGTAGTAGTAGGTGTAGTAGTTGTAGTAGTACTAGTAGTCATAGTAGTTTCAGGAGTAGCAGTAGCAGCAGGAGTAGTAGTTATAGTAGTAGTAGTAGTAGTAGTAGTAATAGTAGTAGTAGTAGGAGCAGCAGCAGTGTTAGTGGTAGTAGTAGAAGTAGTTGTTGTAGCACTACTACTAGTAGTTGTAGTAGCGGTAGTAGAAGCAGTAGCAATAATATTAGTATTAGTGGTAGTAGTTGTAGTAGTAGTTTTTATAGTAGTGCTATTAGTAGTAGTAGTAATAGTAGTAATAGTAGTAGTAATAGTAGCAGTAGTGGTAGTAGTAGTGGTGGTGGTGGTAGAAGTAGTAGTGGTAGTAGTAGTAGTAGTAGTAGTAATAGCAACAACAGTAATAGTAGTAGTAATTGCAGTTGCAGCAGTCATAGCAGTAGTACTACGAGGGTTAGGAGCAATAGTAGTAGTAGGTGTAGTGGTAGTAATAGCAGTAATAGTAGCAAGGGTAGTAGGAATAATGGGATTAGTAGTAGTATCAGTAGCAGTAGCTGCAATAGTAGTAGTAGGAGTAATTATGGCTGTAGTGTAGAAGTAGGTGCACTAGTAGTATTAATAGGAGTAGTAGTAGTGTTCGTTTTAGTAGTTCTAATACCAGTAGTACGAGGAATTGTAGTAGTAGCAATTGTTCTAGTAGTAGAGGTAGTAGTAGTTGTAGTGGTAGTAGTATTGAAAGTAGTACTAGTAGTAGGAGTATTAGTAGTAGTAGTCAAAGCTATAGGTGTAGCAGTAGTAGTTATAGTAGTAGCGGTAGTAGTTACCATAGTGGTAGAAGTCGTCATTGTAGTAGTAGTGGTAGTAGTAGAAGTCGTGGAAATTGTAGCAAAAGTAGTGGTTGTAGTAGTTGTAGTAGTATTAGTAGGAGTAGTTGTAGTAGTAGTAGTAGTAAGAGTAGTAGGAGTAGTCGTAGAAGTAGTAGTAGCTGCAGTCGTAGGAGGTGCTGGAGTTGGAATAGCAATAACAGTAGTAGTAGTAGGAGTTATAGTAGCAGTCAGAGTTGGAGTAGGAGTCATTATAACAGTAGTAGTTGTAGTAGGAGGAGTTGTTGTGGTATCAGTAGTAGGAATAGGAGTACGAGTAGTAGTAGTAGTTGTTGGAATAGTAGTTGTACTAGTAGTAGTAGCAGCAGCAGTAGCAGTAGAAGTAGTAGTAATAGTAGTAGTAGTAGCCGTAGTAGTAGTAGTAGTAGCCGTAGTTGAAGAACTATTAGTAGCAGTAGTTGCACTTGTAGTAATGTTGTAGTAGTATTAGTAGTAGTAGTAGAAGTAGTAGTAGTCGTGGTGGTGGTGGTGGTAGTAGTAGTAGTATTACTAGTAGCATTAGCAGCAGTAGTAGGTACGTTTGGAGTAGTAGTATTAGTATGAGTAATAGTCGGAGTAGTTGCCGTAGTTGGGGCAGTAGTGGTAGTAGGTGTAGTCATAATAGTTGTTGTTGTAGAGTAGTAGTAGTAGTAGTTGTTGTTGTTGTAGTAGGTGTAGTAGTAGTAGCAGAAGGTGTAGGAGTAGGGGTAGTAGTAGGGGTGGTAGTAGGAGTTGGTGTAAGAATAGGAGTAGTAGTTGCAGTAGTCATTGGAGTAGTAGTAGTGGTAGTAGTAGTAGGAGTAGTCGTTGGAGTAGTTGTGATGGTGGTAATAGTAGTGTAAGTATTAGTAGTAGTAGTACCAATAGTAGTACGAGTAGTAGTAGTAGCAATTGTAGTAGTAGTCGAGGAAGTACTACTGGTACTCGTAGTAGTAGAAGTGTTGTAGTAGCAGTTGTAGTAGTAGTAGTAGCAGTAGTAGTAGTAGTTGGAGTTGGGGTAGTTGTAGTAGTAGTAGTGGTAGAAGCAAAAGGAGTTGGAGTAGGAGTAGCAGTAGCAGTAGAAGGAGTGGGAGTGATCACATTAGTAGTAGTAGTAGTTGTTGTTGTAGTAGTAGTGTGAGTATTAGTAGTAGGAGGAGTAGAATTAGTAGCAATAGCAATTATACTAGTTATAGTTGTAGTAGTAGTAGTAGCAGCAGTAGTAGTAGTAGTAATTGTAGTAGCAGTTGTTGTTATTTTCGTAGTAGTAGTGGTAGTAGTAGTAGCAGTAGAAGTAGTAGGAGTTGGATTAGGTGTAGCAGCAGGCCTAGTTGTAGTTGGGGCTGGGGTGGTAGTAGTAGTAGGAGTAGTAGTAGCAGTACGAGTTAGATTAGGAGTAGTAGAGGCAGTAGTGGTAGGAGAAGTAGGAGTCGGAGTAGGGATAGTAGTATTAGTAGTAGTAGTAGTTTAGTAGCAGTTGTAACAATAATAGTAGCAATAGAAATATTACTTGTAGTAGCAGAGCAGTAGTAGTGTAGTAGTAGTATCAACAATAGTAGCAGTGGTAGTTGTTGTAGTAGTAGCAGTAGTAGCAGCAGTACTTGTAATAGTAGTAGTAGTAGTAGTAGTAGTAGTAGTACTAGTAGTAGCAGCAGCAGGTGCAACAGCATCGAAAGTAGTAGTAGTAGTAGTCGTAGTAGTAATAGTACTAGTTGTAGCATTAGTAGTAGTTGGAGTAGTTCTAGTAGCCGGAGGTGTAGTTGTAGTAGTAGAAGTTGGATCAGGAGTAGTTGTAAGAGTTGTTGTAGTAGTAGTAGTAGTAGTAGAAGGAATAGTAGTAGTAACTGTAGTAGGACTAGCAATTGTCCTAGCAATAGAAGGAGGAGGAGTAGTAGTAGTAGTAGGGCTAACACTAGTAGAAATAGTAGTAGTAGATGTGGAAGTAGTCATAGTAATAGTCGTAGTAGCAGCAGTAGCAGCAATAGTAGTAGTAGCAGTAGTTTTAACAGTAGGAATAGTGGCTGTAGCAGTAGTAGTAGTAGCTGGAGTAGTGGCAATTGTTGTTGTTGTTGTTTTTGTAGTAGTAGTGGTGGTAGTAGTAGTAGGACAAGGTGGAGTTGGAGTTGGAGTAGTAGAAGGCGTAGTAGTAGTTTGAGTAGTGGTACTGGTAGTAGTTGGATTAGGAGTAGTATTGGCAGTTGTGGTAGGAGTAGTAGGAGTAGTAGTAATAGCAATAGTAAGGGTCAAAGTAGGGATACTAGTAGTATTAGTAATAGTAGTAGTATAGTAGTAGTTGGAACAATAGTAGCAGTAGTAATAGTAGTTGTAGTAGCTATAGCAGTAGTAGTGTAGTAGTAGTATCAACAATAGTATCAATTGTAGTTGTTGTAGTAGTTGCAGTAGTCGCAACAGTACTAGTAGTAGTAGTAGTAGAAGCAAGACCAGCAGCATCACAAGTAGTAGTAGTAATAGTCGTAGTAGTCATAGTAGTAGTTGTAGCAGTAGTAGTAGTTGCAGTAGTTGTAGTAGCAGTAGGAGTAGTTGTAATAGTAGAAGTCAGAGCAGGAGTAGTTGTAAGAGTTATTATAGTAGTTGTAGTACTAGAAGGAATAGTAGTAGTAGTAGTAGTAGTATTAGGAGTAGGATTAGTAGCAATGGCTATTGTCATAGAAGTAGGAGTAGTAGCAGTAGTAATGGTAGAAGTCATAGTACTAGTAGTAGGACTCGCTATAGCTGAAATATTTTTAGTAGTAGTAGTAGTGGTAGTATTAGTAGTTGTAGCAGCTGTAGTTGTAGCAGTAGCAAAAGTAGCTGTAGGAGTAGCACTAGTGGTAGTTGTAGTAGCAGTAGTAGTAGTTGGAGTTGTAGTAGTCGTATTAGTAGTTGTTGTAGCAGTAGTAGATTTAGTAGTAGCAGCAGTTGCAGTAGTAGTAGTAGTAATAGTAGTTGTTGTAGTTGAAGTAGTAGTAGTAGCAACAGCCATCATAGTAGTAGTTGTTGTAGTATTAGTAGTAGTAGTACTAAGCGTAGTAATTGGAGTAGTGGTAGCAGTTGTAGAAGTAATAGTTGTAATAGTAGCTATAGTAAGTGGCAGTAATTGTAGAAATAGTAGTAGTAGTAGCAGTAGCAGTAGTAGTAAGAGTAGACATGAGGAGGAAGGTTAGCAGTAGTAGTAGTTGTTGTAGTTGTAGTAGTAGTAGCAGTAGTTGTAGAAGTAATAGTAGAAGCTGTACTAGTAGTAGTAGTAGTAGTATGACTAGTAGTAGCTTTTGCAGTATTTGTTGGTGTAGAAGTAGTAGTAGTAGTAGCAATAGTAGTAGTCGTAGTAGCAATAGTAGCAGTAGCAACAGTAGTAGCAGCAGCAGTAGCAGAAATACCAATAGTAGTAGCAGCAGTAGTAGTTGTTGTAGCAGTAATTGTAGTAGTATCAATTATAGCAGTAGGAGTAGCATTAGCAGCAGTAGTTGCAGCAGTTGTCATGGCACAGGTAGTAGCAGTAGCACAATTAGTTGTAGTAGTATTAGTAAATGTAGGAGCAGCAGTAGTTGTTGTAGTAGTAGGAGTAGAGCCGTAGCAATAATAGTAGCAGTAGTTGTGCTGGTAATAGTAGCCCTAGTCGCAGTAGTAGTTGTTGTTGTTACATTAGCAGCAATAGTAGTAGTAGTACTATCAATAGTAGTAATAGTAGTAGTGGTAGCAGTTGTAGTAGTAATAGTAGTAGTAGTAGTAGTAGTAGTAGTAGTAGTAGTAGTAGTAGTAGTAGTAGTAGTAGTAGTAGTAGTAGTTGTTGTTGTTGTTGTTGTTGTTGTTGTTGTATTAGTAGTAGTACAAGGAGCAGTAGTAGCAGTAGTCGTAGGGTTAGTAGTTGTAGCTATAGTTGTAGTAGATGTAGTATTAGTAGTAGTTGTAGTTGTTGTTGTTGTTGTTGTAGTAGTAGTAGTAGTAGGCATAGCAGCAGCATCAGGAGGAGTTCTTGTATCAGTAGTTATTGTTGTTGTTGTAGTGGTAGTAGTAGTAGGACTAGTTGCAACAGCAGCAGCCGCAATACTAGCGGTAGTTGTAGTTGCAGTAGTAGTAGGAGCTACAGTATGAGTAGGAGTAGGAATAGTAGTGGCAGGAGTAGTAGTAATAGTAGTAGTAGCAGTAGTTGTTGTTGTTATAGTAACAGTGGCAGTACTTGTAGTAGTTGGAGGTGTGGTGGTTGTAGTAGTAGTTGCTGTTGTAGTAGTAGGAGTAGCAGCAGCGGTAGGTATAGTAGTTATTGTAATAGTAGTAGTAGTAGCAGCAGCAGCAATAGTAGTAGTAGT
>RXID01017015.1:0-14721 GCA_005019695.1 Trichopus zeylanicus subsp. travancoricus
CCCTCACTTTCAAGGAATTAACATAGATGACCAATTTCTCAATTCCATATTGAAAATTCCTCGGAACGACACTTAAGGCTCTCTTGGGTTGGATTTCAAATCGCAGGAATTGAGAGAATTGAAGGAATTAAAAGTCCGACTCCTTAGTTACGGTGTTTAGCACGACTGAAAATTTCGAAATTGACGGAATAAGACAATTCTCCTCCCTTTCCAATTTCGGTTTGAGTTCTGAAAATTTTGAGAGTAATTCATCTAATTCCCGGGAATTGTGGTGGGGCCCACAAATTAACATTTAGGCCATTTTTAAAGGTTCTTTATTTTTAAACTAATTTACCTGTTTTAATTTTGGAGTATTAATTCCACGAGAAAAATTTATATTTAAAAATTTCAGGATTAAATTTACCAAATCATTTAACTTGTTAGCTAAAATATAATAATGAAATCTTGAATTAATTTTATCATATGCAAATAATCGTTCAATTGTGGGCAATTTTAATAGTTATATTCATTTTTGAAATAATAAATTATTTTTCTAAAAAATATTGGTTTTACGGTAATCAAATTATTTAATAGGAAAAAATATTAAATAAATCCTTGTTTAATTGCATTATAATTATAGAATTCTTTATTTTTGGGCCACTTTCAAATTTTTGTTAATTTTTCACTTAACTTAGCATTTTCTAAGATTAATATATTATATTATACTGTTTACTTATAAATAAACAACTTATTTCTTGGAAAATAGTATATATGTGATGTTTGTAGATTATATTTATTTTCTTTTTAGTCTTTTGTAACAAAATTTAATATAAAATTATAAAAAATATCTTAAATAAATCCCGAATTAATTTTATTATAATTACACGATTCTTTATTTTTGGGCCATTTTCAAATTTATGTCATTTTTTAAATTTGCTTATGTTTTCAAATATTAAAGTATTATATTATTCTCTTTCCTTAAAGTATTTATTTTCAAAAAACAATATCTATTTTGTGTTTCCAATTATATTTACATTTTCAAAGTTTGTACTAAACATAATATTAAGTTTAATATATTTTTTGGAATAGATAGAACTAATCAATTTCTAATTTCACACAAAAAAAATACTCCTGCAAACACCCGAATTACACAATTCTAAAAATTCCGCCACTTTCTCGGAATTGACTGTGTTGACCAATTTCTCAGTTCCAGATAGGGAATTCATCGGAAGGGCGCTTAAGGGTCTGTTCGGATGGATTCCGAATCCAAGGAATCGAGAGAATCGGAGGAATTAAAAGTCCAACTCCTTAATTACGGTGTGGGCCATTCTAAGCAATATATTAATTTTTGAATTAATATATTGTTTTTCTAAGAAAATATTTTTTTACGGTAATCAAATTATGTAACCGGAAAAAATGTAAAATAAATCCTAAATTAATTGTATTCCAATTATGGAATTATTTATTTTCGGGCCCCTTTTAAATTTATATTATTCTTTTGTTAACGTAGCATTTCCAAATATTAATATATTATGTTATACTCTTTACTTATCGATGTAGTACTTATTTTTGAGAAATAGTATATATGTGACGTTTGCAGATTATATTTATATTGTTTTTAGTATTTTGCAATTAAATTTAGTATATATGTATTTTTCTTTTATCAAGCTATTTAATAAGAGAAAAATATATTAAATAAATCTCGAATTAACTATATTGAAATAAGAATTTTTTAATTCTGGGCGATTTTGAAATTTAAAGTAATATTTTAATTAACTCAGTATTTTTAATATTCTATTTACTTATATAGAAAGTATTAATTTTCAAAAGATAATGTATATTTTCTATTTATAAATTATATTTATATTACATTTTTGCACAAAATGTAATATTAAATTTAATATATTCCTTAAAATTGAGAGAATTAATCAATTTCTAATTCATCATCCAAATTCCAAAATTAAACAATTCTAACGATTTCCTCAATTTCTCGAAATTGACAGAGTTGATCAATTACTCAATTCCAAATCGCGAATTCGTCCAAATAGTTCCCTAAAGGTCTCTTGGGAGGAATGGAAGGTCCCATACCTTAATTACGGTGTCTAGTTCGATCCAAAAATTTGGAGATTGACGGAATTAGAGAATTCCTACCCTTTTCAAATTCCGGATTTGAATTTCGAAAATTTCGAGAGAAATTCAAATAATTTTCGAAAATTGCGGTGGGTCCCACAAATTAAATGACGAAATTATATAACTTGTTGGGCGTTTTAAAAAAGTTTTTAGTTTTAAATTGATTTACTTGTTTTAGTTTTAAAAGATTTATTTGACAAAATATAGTTTGCCTTTAAAGAAATTTGTAATTTTAAATCTATCAAATTATTTAACTTGGTAGCTAAAATATAATAAACAAATCTTGAGTTAATTTTATTATATTTCAATAATTCTTCGTTTATGGGCCATTCTAAGCAATATAGTGATTTTTGAATTAATATATGTCTGTTTTCTCACCATATTTTTTTTCGGTAACAATTCTTTAATCTGAAACAAATGTAAAATAAATCCTCACATTAATTGTATTCTCAATTCGTGACTTATTTATTGTCTGGACCCGCTTATTTAATTGTCAACTATTATTCTTTTGTTAACATAAGCCCTTTCCAAAGATTTATATTCGTATTCACGCTTTAAACGTATCGCTGTAGATACTTCGTTTTTGAGAATCGTACATATGTGACGTTTGACAATTGATAGTGAGATTTTTTTTAGTTGTTTTTGCAATTCAATTTAGTATATGGTAGTTTTTCATTTATGCAAGCTCTTTTAATAGAGAAAATATATTAAATAAAGCCAAATTAATTATTTCATTTTTTTTGGCCATTTTTACTTTAATAATATTAATTTTTTTCAATGAACAATATACTCTTTAGTCCCTAAGGGGCTCCTGGGAGGAATGGAAGGTCCAATACCTTAATTACGGTGTCTAGTTCGATCCAAAAATTTGGAGATTGACGGAATTAGAGAATTCCTACCCTTTCCAAATTCCGGATTTGAATTTCGAAAATTTCGAGAGAAATTCAAATAATTTTCGGAAATTACGGTGGGTCCCACAAATTAAATGACGAAATTATATAACATGTAGGGCGTTTTAAAAAAGTTTTTAGTTTTAAATTGATTTACTTGTTTTAGTTTTAAAATATTTATTTGACAAAATATAGTTTGCATTTAAAGAAATTTGTAATTTTAAATCTATCAAATTATTTAACCTGGTAGCTAAAATATAATAAACAAATCTTGAGTTAATTTTATTATATTTAAATAATTCTTCGTTTATGGGCCATTCTAAGCAATATATTAATTTTTGAATTAATATATTGTTTTTCTAAGAAAATATTTATTTACGGTAATCAAATTATTTAACCGAAAAAAATGTAAAATAAATCCTAAATTAATTGTATTCCAATTATGGAATTATTTATTTTCGGGCCGCTTTTAAATTTATATTATTCTTTTGTTAACGTAGTATTTCCTAATATTAATATATCATGTTATACTCTTTACTTATCGATGTAGTACTTATTTTTGAGAAATAGTATATATGTGACGTTTGCAGATTATATTTATATTTTTTTTAGTATTTTGCAATTAAATTTAGTATATATGTATTTTTCATTTATCAAGCTATTTAATAAGAGAAAAATATATTAAATAAATCAAAAATTAATTATTTCATTATTTTTTGGCCATTTTTAATTTTATATTAATTTTTTCATGAACATACTCTTTAGTTCCCTAAAGGTCTCTTGGGAGGAATGGAAGGTCCAATACCTTAATTACGGTGTCTAGTTCGCTCCAAAAATTTGGAGATTGACTGAATTAGAGAATTCCTACCCTTTTCAAAATTCGGATTTGAATTTCGAAAATTTTGAGAGAAATTCAAATAATTTTAGGAAATTACGGTGGGTCCCACAAATTAAATGACGAAATTATATAACTTGTAGGGCGTTTTAAAAATTTTTTTAGTTTTAAATTGATTTACTTGTTTTAGTTTTAAAATATTTTATATCGACCAAAATATAGTTTGGCCTTTAAAATAAATTTGTAATTTAAATCTACAAATATTTAACGTGGTAGCTCTAAAAATATAATAAACAAATCTTGAGTTAATTTTATTATATTTCAATAATTCTTCGTTTATGGGCCATTCTAAGCAATATATTAATTTTAGAATTAATATATTATTTTTCTGAGAAAATATTTTTTTACGGTAATCAAATTATTTAACCGGAAAAAATGTAAAATAAATCCTAAATTAATTGTATTCCAATTATGGAATTATTTATTTTCGGGCCGCTTTTAAATTTATATTATTCTTTTGTTAACGTAGCATTTACTAATATTAATATATCATGTTATACTCTTTACTTATCGATATAGTACTTATTTTTGAAAAATAGTATATAAGTGACGTTTGCAGATTATATTTATATTTTTGTTAGTTTTTTGCAATTAAATTTAGTATATATGTATTTTTCATTTATCAAGCTATTTAATAAGAGAAAAATATATTAAATAAATCCAAAATTAATTATTTCATTATTTTTTTCGCCATTTTTAATTTTATATTATTTTTTTCATGAACACACTCTTTTATGATGTTATTGTATTATATTATTCTATTTACTTACGAATGAAGTATGAATTTTTGAAAAATAATATATATTTTGTGTTCATAAATTATTTCTATATTTTTTAAGTTTGTACCGAATATAATATTAAATTCAACACATTTTTTACAATCGAGAGGACTAATCAATTTCTGATTCCCCACAAAAAATATCCATCCAAACACCGGAATTAAACAGTTTCCACAATTCCCTCACTTTCAAGGAATTAACAGCGATGACCAATTTCTCAATTCTAGATTGAAAATTCCTCGGAACGACACTTAAGGCTCTCTTGGGTTGGATTTCAAATCGTGGGAATTGAGAGAATTGAAGGAATTAAAAGTCCGACTCCTTAGTTACGGTGTTTAGCACGACTGAAAAATTCGAAATTGACGGAATCAGACAATTCTCATCCCTTTCCAATTACGGTTTTGAATTCTGAAAATTTTGAGAGTAATTCAATCTAATTCCTGGGAATTGTGGTGGGGCCCACAAATTGACATTTAGGCCATTTTTAAAGGTTCTTCATTTTTGAACTAATTTACCTGTTTTAATTTTGGTGTATTAATTCCACTAAAAAAATTTATATTTATAAATTTTAAGCTTCAATTTGCCAAATCATTTAACTTGTTAGCTAAAATATAATAATCAAATCTTGAATTAATTTTATCATATGCAAATAATCGTTCAATTATGGGCAATTTTAATAGTTATATTCATTTTTGAAATAATAAATTATTTTTCTAAAAAATTTTGTTTTTACGGTAATCTAATTATTTACTTGGAAAAAATATTAAATAAATCCTTATTTAATTGCATTATAATTATAGAGTTCTTTATTTTTGGGCCACTTTCAAATTTATGTTAATTTTGTAATTAACTTAGCATTTTCTAAGATTAATATATTATATTATGCTGTTTACTTATAAATAAACTGCTTATTTCTTGGAAAATAGTATATATGTGATGTTTGTAGATTATATTTATATTCTTTTTAGTATTTTGTAACAAAATTCAATATAAAATTATATATATATATATATATATATATATAAACATTCAGTCGGTCATTTAATAAGAAAAAATAGAAGTAAATAAACCCGAATTAATTTTAGTATAATGACACAATTCATTATTTTTGGGCCATTTTTCAAGTTTATGTCATTTTATAAATTTGCTTATGTTTTTTCAAATCTTTAAAGTGATTGATTCTCTTTGCGGGTAAATAAAGTATTAAGTTGTCAAGAAAAGAATACTTTTTGTGTTTTCGAATTATATTTGCATGCATTTTCAAGGTGTTTACTAAACATAATATTTAAATTTAATAGATTTTTGGGAATAGATAGAACTAATCATTCTAATTAATTTCACCACAAAAAATACTCGTGCAAACACCCCGAAGTACACAATTCCGAAAATCCGCCACTTTCTGGAATGGACTTGTGGACCAAGTTCTCAGTTTCCAGATTGGGAGTTCATCGGAATGGCGCTTAAGGGTCTGTTCGGATGGATTCCGAATCCTAGGAATCGAGAGAATCCGAGGAATTAAAAGTGTAACTCCTTAATTACGGTGTATAGTTCGATTTCAAAAGTCGGAATCGACGGAATTGGGCAATTCCTACCCTCTTCCAATTCCGGTTTTGAGTTCCAAAAATTTTGAGAGAAATACATCTAACTCCTTGGAATTAAGGCGGGGCCCACAAATTCGCATCTAGTCCATTTTTGAAAAGTTCTTTTTTTTAAATTAATTTACTTGTATTAATTTTAAAATATTTCTTTAGCTAAAAATAAATTATATTTAAAACTTGTTATTTTAAATTTATCAAATTATTTGACTCGTTACCTAAAATACAATAAATAAATCCGGAATTGCTTTTACTATATTTATATAATTATTTATTTTTGGGCCGTTTTAATAATTATATTATTTTATTAATAATAAATTGCATCTTAAAAAAATACCTATTTTATATTTATCAAATTATTTGATTAAAAAATTAATAAATCTTGAATTAACTCTATTTGAACCCTAGAATTCTTTATTTCTGGGCCATTTTTCAATTTCTACCAATTTATTTAATTAACTTGACATTTTCTAATATTAATATATTATATTATTCTATTTACTGGTAAATAAATTATGTATTTCTAAAAAATAGTATATATGTTATGTTTGTGAATTATATTTATACTTCGTAGTATTTTGTAATTAATTTAATACTAAATATAATATAAATGTATTTTACCTTTATCAAAATATTTTGTAGGGCAATTTTATTTTAAATAAATGCTAAATTAATCGGATTATAACTATAGAATTCTTTATTTTTGAGCTACTTTTAAATTTATATTAATTTTTCATTAACTTAGCATTTTCAGCTATTAGCATATTTTATTGTTTTACTTATAAATAATGTATTTAGTTTTATAAAGTTGTATAGACGTTACGTTTGTAAATTATATTTATCTTTTCGAAGCATTTTACAACTGAATTTAATATTAAATTTAATATATACGTATTTTGCATTTATCAGACCATTTAGTAAGAAAAGGAAATATTAAATAAATCTCGAATTAACTATATTGAAATAAGAATTCTTTATTTCTGGGCGATTTTGAAATTTATATTAATATTTTAAATAACTCAGTATTTTTAATATTCTATTTGCTTATATAGAAAGTATTAATTTTCAAAAGATAATGTATATTTTCTATTTATAAATTATATTTATATTATTTTTTTGCACAAAATGTAATATTAAATTTAATATATTCCTTAAAATTGAGAGAATTAATCAATTTCTAATTCATCATCCAAATTCCAAAATTAAACAATTCTAACGATTTCCTCAATTTCTCGAAATTGACAGAGTTGATCAATTACTCAATTCCAAATCGCGAATTCGCCCAAATAGTTCCCTAAAGGGTCTCTTGGGAGGAATGGAAGGTCCAATACCTTAATTACGGTGTCTAGTTCGATCCAAAAATTTGTGAGATTGACGGAATTAGAGAATTCCTACCCTTTTCAAATTCCGGATTTGAATTTCGAAAATTTCGAGAGAAATTCAAATAATTTTCGAAAATTGCGGTGGGTCCCACAAATTAAATGACGAAATTATATAACATGTAGGGCGTTTTAAAAAAGTTTTTAGTTTTAAATTGATTTACTTGTTTTAGTTTTAAAATATTTATTTGACAAAATATAGTTTGCATTTAAAGAAATTTGTAATTTTAAATCTATCAAATTATTTAACTTGGTAGCTAAAATATAATAAACAAATCTTGAGTTAATTTTATTATATTTAAATAATTCTTCGTTTATGGGCCATTCTAAGCAATATATTAATTTTTGAATTAATATATTGTTTTTCTAAGAAAATATTTTTTTACGGTAATCAAATTATTTAACCGGAAAAAATGTAAAATAAATCCTAAATTAATTGTATTCCAATTATGGAATTATTTATTTTCGGGCCGCTTTTAAATTTATATTATTCTTTTGTTAACGTAGCATTTCCTAATATTAATATATTATGTTATACTCTTTACTTATCGATATATAGTACTTATTTTTGAGAAATAGTATATATGTGACGTTTGCAGATTATATTTATATTTTTTTTAGTATTTTGCAATTAAATTTAGTATATATGTATTTTTCATTTATCAAGCTATTTAATAAGAGAAAAATATATTAAATAAATCCAAAATTAATTATTTCATTATTTTTTGGCCATTTTTAATTTTATATTAATTTTTTCATGAACATACTCTTTTATGATGTTATTGTATTATATTATTCTATTTACTTACGAATGAAGTATCAATTTTTGAAAAATAATATATATTTTGTGTTCATAAATTATTTCTATATTTTTTAAGTTTGTACCGAATATAATATTAAATTCAACACATTTTTTACAATCGAGAGGACTAATCAATTTCTGATTCCCCACAAAAAATATCCATCCAAACACCGGAGTTAAACAGTTTCCACAATTCCCTCACTTTCAAGGAATTAACAGAGATGACCAATTTCTCAATTCCAGATTGAAAATTCCTCGGAACGACACTTAAGGCTCTCTTGGGTTGGATTTCAAATCGCAGGAATTGAGAGAATTGAAGGAATTAAAAGTCCGACTCCTTAGTTACGGTGTTTAGCACGACTGAAAATTTCGAAATTGACGGAATCGGACAATTCTCATCCCTTTCCAATTTCGGTTTTGAATTCCGAAAATTTTGAGAGTAATTCATCTAATTCCCGGGAGTTGTGGTGGGGCCCACAAATTAACATTTAGGCCATTTTTAAAGGTTCTTTATTTTTAAACTAATTTACCTGTTTTAATTTTGGAGTATTAATTCCACTAGAAAAATTTATATTTAAAAATTTCAGGATTAAATTTACCAAATCATTTAACTTGTTAGCTAAAATATAATAATCAAATCTCGAATTAATTTTATCATATGCAAATAATCGTTCAATTATGGGCAAATTTAATAGTTATATTCATTTTTGAAATAATAAATTATTTTTCTAAAAAATATTGGTTTTACGGTAATCAAATTATTTAATAGGAAAAATATTAAATAAATCCTTGTTTAATTGCATTATAATTATAGAATTCTTTATTTTTGGGCCACTTTCAAATTTATGTTAATTTTTTAATTAACTTAGCATTTTCTAAGATTAATATATTATATTATACTGTTTACTTATAAATAAACTACTTATTTCTTGGAAAATAGTATATATGTGATGTTTGTATATTATATTTATTTTCTTTTTAGTCTTTTGTAACAAAATTTAATATAAAATTATATATATATATATATAACATTCGTCAGATGATTTAATAAGAAAAAATATATTAAATAAATCCCGAATTAATTTTATTATAATTACACAATTCATTATTTTTGGGCCATTTTCAAATTTATGTCATTTTCTAAATTTGCTTATGTTTTCAAATCTTAAAGTATTATATTATTCTCTTTGCTTAAAAATAAAGTATTAATTTTCAGAAAAGAATATTTATTTCGTGTTTCGAATTATATTTACATTTTCAAAGTTTGTACTAAACATAATATTAAATTTAATATATTTTTTGGAATAGATAGAACTAATCAATTTCTAATTTCACACAAAAAATACTCGTGCAAACACCCGAATTACACAATTCCAAAAATTCCGCCACTTTCTAGGAATTGACTGTGTTGACCAATTTCTCAGTTCCAGATTGGGAATTCATCGGAATGGCGCTTAAGGGTCTGTTCGGATGGATTCCGAATCCTAGGAATCGAGAGAATCGGAGGAATTAAAAGTCCAACTCCTTAATTACGGTGTATAGTTCGATTTCAAAATTCGGAATCGACGGAATTGGGCAATTCCTACCCTCTTCCAATTCCGGTTTTGAGTTCCAAAAATTTTGAGAGAAATACATCTAATTCCTTGGAATTAAGGCGGGGCCCACAAATTCGCATCAGTCCATTTTTCAAAAGTTCTTTTTTCTAAATTAATTTACTTGTATTAATTTTAAAATATTTCTTTCGCTAAAAATAAATTATATTTAAAAATTGTTATGTTAAATTTATCAAATTATTTGACTCGTTACCTAAAATACAATAAATAAATCCGGAATTGCTTTTACTATATTTATATAATTATTTATTTTTGGGCCGTTTTAATAATTATATTATTTTATTAATAATAAATTGCATCTTAAAAAAATACCTATTTTATATTTATCAAATTATTTGATTAAAAAATTAATAAATCTTGAATTAACTCTATTAGAACCCTAGAATTCTTTATTTCTGGGCCATTTTTCAATTTCTACTAATTTATTTAATTAACTTGACATTTTCTAATATTAATATATTATATTATTCTATTTACTGGTAAATAAATTATGTATTTCTAAAAAATAGTATATATGTTATGTTTGTGAATTATATTTATACTTCTTAGTATTTTGTAATAAATTTAATACTAAATATAATATAAATGTATTTTACCTTTATCAAAATATTTTTAGGACAATTTTATTTTAAATAAATGCTAAATTAATCGGATTATAACTATAGAATTCTTTATTTTTGAGCTACTTTTAAATTTATATTAATTTTTCATTAACTTAGCATTTTCTACTATTAGCATATTTTATTGTTTTACTTATAAATAATGTATTTAGTTTTATAAAGTTGTATAGATGTTACGTTTGTAAATTATATTTATCTTTTTGAAGCATTTTACAACTGAATTTAATATTAAATTTAATATATACGTATTTTACGTTTATCAAACCATTTAGTGAGAAAAGGAAATATTAAATAAATCTCGAATTAACTATATTGAAATAAGAATTCTTTATTTCTGGGCGATTTTGAAATTTATATTAATATTTTAAATAACTCAGTATTTTTAATATTCTATTTACTTATATAGAAAGTATTAATTTTAAAAAGATAATGTATATTTTCTATTTATAAATTATGTTTACATTATTTTTTTGCACGAAATGTAATATTAAATTTAATATATTCCTCTAAATTGAGAGAATTAATCAATTTCTAGTTCATCAGCCAAATTCCAAAATTAGACAATTCTAACGATTTCCTCAATTTCTCGAAATTGACAGAGTTGATCAATTACTCAATTCCAAATAGTTCCCTAAGGGTCTCCTCGGAGGAATGGAAGGTCCAGTACCTTAATTACGGTGTCTAGTTCGATCCGAAAATTTGGAGATTGACGGAATTAAAGAATTCCAACCCTTTTCAAATTCCGGATTTGAATTTCGAATATTTCGAGAGAAATTCAAATAATTTTAGGGAAATTGCGGTGGGTCCCGCAAATTAAATGACGAAATTATATAACATGTAGGGCGTTTTAAAAAAGCTTTTAGTTTTAAATTGATTTACTTGTTTTAGTTTTAAAATATTTATTAGACAAAATATAGTTTGCCTTTAAAGAAATTTGTAATTTTAAATCTATCAAATTATTTAACTTGGGAGCTAAAATATAATAAACAAATCTTGAGTTAATTTTATTATATTTAAATAATTCTTCGTTTATGGGCCATTCTAAGCAATATATTAATTTTTGAATTGATATATTATTTTTCTAAGAAAATATTTTTTTACGGTAATCAAATTATTTAACCGGAAAAAATGCAATATAAATCCTAAATTAATTGTATTCCAATTATGGAATTATTTATTTTCGGACCGCTTTTAAATTTATATTATTCTTTTGTTAACGTAGCATTTCCTAATATTAATATATTATGTTATACTCTTTACTCATCGATATAGTACTTATTTTTGAGAAATAGTATATATGTGACGTTTGCATATTATATTTATATTTTTTTTAGTATTTTGCAATTAAATTTAGTATATATGTATTTTTCATTTATCAAGCTATTTAATAAGAGAAAAATATATTAAATAAATCCAAAATTAATTATTTCATTATTTTTTGGCCATTTTTAATTTTATATTAATTTTTTCATGAACATACTCTTTTATGATGTTATTGTATTATATTATTCTATTTACTTACGAATGAAGTATCAATTTTTGAAAAATGATATATATTTTGTGTTCATAAATTATTTCTATATTTTTTAAGTTTGTACCGAATATAATATTAAATTCAACACATTTTTTACAATCGAGAGGACTAATCAATTTCTGATTCCCCACAAAAAATATCCATCCAAACACCGGAATTAAACAGTTTCCACAATTCCCTCACTTTCAAGGAATTAACAGAGATGACCAATTTCTCAATTCCAGATTGAAAATTCCTCGGAACGACACTTAAGGCTCTCTTGGGTTGGATTTCAAATCGCAAGAAATGAGAGAATTGAAGGAATTAAAAGTCCGACTCCTTAGTTACGGTGTTTAGCACGACTGAAAAATTCGAAATTGACGGAATCAGACAATTCTCATCCCTTTCCAATTTCGGTTTTGAATTCCGAAAATTTTGAGAGTAATTCATCTAATTCCCGGGAATTGTGGTGGGGCCCACAAATTAACATTTAGGCCATTTTTAAAGGTTCTTTATTTTTAAACTAATTTACCTGTTTTAATTTTGGAGCATTTGTTCCACTAAAAAAATTTATATTTAAAAATTTCAAGATTAAATTTACCAAATCATTTAACTCGTTAGCTAAAATATAATAATCAAATCTTGAATTAATTTTATCATATGCAAATAATCGTTCAATTATGGGCAATTTTAATAGTTATATTCATTTTTGAAATAATAAATTATTTTTTTTAAAAAATATTGGTTTTACGGTAATCAAATTATTTAATAGGAAAAAATATTAAATAAATCCTTATTTAATTGCATTATAATTATAGAATTCTTTATTTTTGGGCCACTTTCAAATTGATGTTAATTTTTTAATTAACTTAGCATTTTCTAAGATTAATATATTATATTATACTGTTTACTTATAAATAAACTACTTATTTCTTGGAAAATAGTATATATGTGTTGTTTGTAGATTATATTTACATTCTTTTTAGTGTTTTGTAACAAAATTTAATATAAGATTATATATATATATATATATATATATATATATAACATTCGTCAAACTACTTAATAAGAAAAAAATATATTAAACAAATCCCAAATTAATTTTATTATAATTACACAATTCATTATTTTTGGGCCATTTTCAAATTTATGTCATTTTCTAAATTTGCTCATGTTTTCAAATATTAAAGTATTATATTATTCTCTTTACTTAAAAATAAAGTATTAATTTTCAAAAAAGAATATCTATTTTGTGTTCCGAATTATATTTACATTTTCAAAGTTTGTACTAAACATAATATTAAATTTAATATATTTTTTGGAATAGATAGAACTAATCAATTTCTAATTTCACACAAAAAATACTCGTGCAAACACCCGAATTACACAATTCCGAAAATTCCGCCACTTTCTAGGAATTGACTGTGTTGACCAATTTCTCAGTTCCAGATTGGGAATTCATCGGAATGGCGCTTAAGGGTCTGTTTGGCTGGATTCCGAATCCTAGGAATCGAGAGAATCGGAGGAATTAAAAGTCCAACTCCTTAATTACGGTGTATAGTTCGATTTCAAAATTCGGAATCGACGGAATTGGACAATTCCTATCCTCTTCCAATTCCGGTTTTGAGTTTCAAAAATTTTGAGAGAAATACATCTAATTCCTTGGAATTAAGGCGGGGCCCACAAATTAGCATCTAGTCCATTTTTCAAAAATTCTTTATTTTAAATTAATTTACTTGTATTAATTTTAAAATATTTCTTTCGCTAAAAATAAATTATATTTAAAAATTGTAATGTTAAATTTATCAAATTATATGACTCGTCACCTAAAATACAATAAATAAATCCGGAATTGCTTTTATTATATTTATATAATTATTTATTTTTGGGCCGTTTTAATAATTATATTGTTTTATTAATAATAAATTGTATCTTAAAAAAAATACCTATTTTATATTTATCAAATTATTTGATTAAAAAATTAATAGATCTTGAATTAACTCTATTATAACCCTAGAATTCTTTATTTCTGGGCCATTTCTCAATTTTTATTAATTTATTTAATTAACTTGACATTTCCTAATATTATTATATTATATTATTCTATTTATCGGTAAATAAATTATGTATTTCTGAAAAATAGTATATATGTTATGTTTGTGAATTATATTTATACTTTTTAGTATTTTGTAATAAATTTAATACTGAATTTAATATAAGTCTATTTTACCTTTATCAAAATATTTTGTAAGACAATTTTATTTTAAATAAATGCTAAATTAATCGTATTATAACTATAGAATTCTTTATTTTTGAGCTACTTTTAAATTTACATTAATTTTTCATTAACTTAGCATTTTCTACTATTAGCATATTTTATTGTTTTACTTATAAATAATGTATTTAGTTTTATAAAGTTGTATAGACGTTATGTTTGTAAATTATATTTATATTTTTGAAGCATTTTACAACTGAATTTAATATTAAATTTAATACATATGTATTTTACGTTTATCAAACCATTTA
>RXID01017016.1:0-32449 GCA_005019695.1 Trichopus zeylanicus subsp. travancoricus
AGTAGCAACAGTAGTAGTAGTAATAGTAGTAGTTGTTGTAGTAGAAGTAGTAGCAGTAGTAGTAGTAGTTGCAAGAGTAGAAGTAGTAGTAGTAGTTGTTGTTGTAGTAGTAGTAGTAGAAATAGCAGTAGTATTAGTAATATTTCCTGCAGCAGTAGTAGAAGTAGGAGTATTAGCAGTTAGTAGTAATTGCAATAGTAGTAGTAGTTGTTGTTGTTGTATTAGTTGGAGTAGGAGTTGGAGTCGGAGTAGCAGTAGTATAAGTAGTACTAGTCATAGTAGTAGCAGTAGTCATAGTAGTAGGAGTAGCAGTAATAGTTGTGGTAGTAGTAGTTGTGCTAGTATTTGCTATAGTTGTAGTAGCTGAAGTATTAGCAAAAGTAGTAGTACTAGTAGTAGTAATAGTAGCAAAAGTAGTAGTTGTAGTAGTAGGAGGAGGAGGAGGAGTTGTATAAGAAGTAGTAGCAACAACAGTAGTAGTAATAGTAGCAGCGGTAGTAGCAGTAGTAGTTGTGGTAGTAGTAGTTGGACTAGTAGTACTACTAGTGATAGTAGTAGTTTTAGTTGTAATAGAAGTTGTAGTATTAGCAGTAGTATTAGTAGTAGAAGTAGAAGAAGTTGTAGTAGTTGTTGCAGTAGTAGTAGTGGTATTAGTAGTAGTTGGAGTAGTAGTTGTAGTAGAGTAGTAGTTGTTGTCGTTGTTGTTGTTGTTGTTGTACTAGTAGTTGTTGTTGTTGTTGTTGCAGTATTAGTAGTAGTAGTAGTAGTAGTAGGAGAAGTGGCAGTAGTAGTAGTAATAGTATTATTAGTAGTAATTAGCAGCAGTAGTAATAGTAGTAGTAGTATTTGTAATAGCAGTAGTAGTAGTAAAAGTAGTAGTTGTAATTGTAGTGGTAGTAGTAGCAGAAGTCATAGGAGTAGTAGTTGTTGTTGTATTAGTACTAGTAGTAGTAGTACTAGTTGTAATAGCAGATGCAGTAGCCGAAGTAGTAGTAGTACTAGTACTAGTAGTAGTAGTAGTGTAGAAGTAGTAGAAGTAGCAATAGTGGCTGTAGTAGTAGTAGTGTAGTAGTAGCAGCGGAAGCAAATGTAGTAATAGAAGTAGTAGTAGAAGTAGTAGAAGCAGTCGTAGAAGTAGTAGTACTAGTAGTAGTAGTAGTAGTAGTAATAGTAGTAGTGGCAATAATAACAGTAGTAGTTGCAACAACAACAACAATAGTAGTAGCAGCAATAGTAGTAGTAGTAGTAGTAGTACTAGAAGTGGTAGATATTGAATAGCAGTAGCTGTAGTAGGAGTAGTAGGAGTTGTTGTAGCAGTATTAGTAGTAGTAGCAGTAGTAGTAATAGCAGTTGTAGTTGTAGTAGTGGTAGAAGTAATAGTGGAAGTATCTCGTACTACTAATGCTGCAACTGTGACCCCTACTACTCCTACTACTACTGCTGCTGCTACTGCTGCTGTTGCTACTTCTGCTAATTCTACTTTGAATACTACTACGACTACCTCTGCGGCTACAACTACTACTACTCCTCCTACTACTTCGACTACTACTTGTACTATTACTGCTACTACTTCTACTACTACTGCAACTACCTTGCCTAGTACTACTATTGCTACAACCTCAACTACAACTGCTACTTCTGCGACTACAGCTACCAATTCTACTACTACTATTACTGCTTCTACTACTGCTACAACTATAACTACTTCAACTACTGCTACTAATACTACTTCCCCAACTGCTACCACTACAACGGCTGCTACTACTACTTTTACTAATACAGCTATTACTACTACCACTACTAATTCTCGTACCACATCCATTGATACAACTACTACTGCATCTACTACGGCTGCTGTAACTACTACTACTACCACTACTACTACTGTTACTACTACTACTATTACTAATGCTACCACTACAACTACTGCTGCTACTACTACTACTACTACTAGTCCTAAAACTATTAGTACTACTACTACAACTACTACAGCTACATCTACTACTACTAATATTGTCCTTGCTACTACTGCTACTACTGTTACTTCAGCTATTACTCCTAATACTACTACCACCACTACTACTACCACTACTACTACTACTACTACTACTACTACTATTACATCTGCTGCTGCTGCTGCTACTGCTGCTACTACTACTGTTGCTACTAACAATACTACTACTTCTACTTCTACTACTTTAGCTACTACTACTATTGCTACTACCACTACTACTACTCCTACTGCTACTATTGCCAATACTGCTACTGTTACTACTGTTAGTATTGCTCCTACTACTACTAGTACTACTGCTACTACTTCTGCTACTACTGGTACAACTGTTACTACTTCTGCTACTACTACTGCTACTTCTACTACTACTACTACTATTACTAATGCAAATACTACTACTACTAGTAATAAAAGTACTACTACTGCTCCTGCTAATACTACTTCTACTTCTACTTCTACAACTACTACAACAAATACGTATCCTACCCCAACCACAACTACTACTCCTACTACTACTCCTACTACAACTACTACTCCAACTACTACTTCTACTTCTGCTTCTACTACTACTATTCTTGTTGCTACTACTACTACTAATACTACTATTACTATTACTATTACTACAACTACTAAAACTACTTCTACTAGTTCTACTACAACTACTACTACTCCTACTTCTACTATGACAATAGCAACAGCAACAGCAACCACTGTTACTAACGCTCCAATTACTACTGCATCTACTAGACTCTAATACTACTAAAATACGCCACCCCGACCACCACCCACCACCGACCCACTACTACTCCTACTACAAAACAACAACAACAAGCAACAACGACTACTACTATTAACTGACTACTACTACTATTACTACTGCTCCCACTAATACTACTACTATGACTACAAATACTACTACATCTACTACTGTTACTACTACTATTCCTACTACTCCTACTACTCCTCGTACTGCGACTACTACTACTCCTACTACTACTACTACTCCTACTACTCCTACTACTACTACTCCTACTACACCTACTACTCGTAGTACTGCGACTACTACTACTACTCCCACTACTCCAACTTCTCCTACCACTCCAACTACTACTACTCCTACTACTCCTACAACTCCTGCTACTGCTGCTACTATGACTTCTGCCACTACTGCTGCCACTACTACTACTACTACTATAACTACTACCAATACAACTACTTCTAATACTATTGCTACTACTACTACTGCTACTACTGCTGCTGATGCTGCTACTACTACTACTACAGCTACTAGTACTACTAATACTACTACTACTCCTCCTCCTCCTACTACTACCACTGCTACTGCTGTTGCTACTACAATTAATACACCTATAACTTCTACTACTACTACTGCAGCTTCTACTACTACTGTTGCTGCTTCTGTTGCTGATACTGTCACTTCTGAGGCTATCACTGCTATTACTACTACTGCTACTACTGCTACAAGTACTACTATTACCACTACAACAACTACTACTGCTAGTACCGCTTCCACTACTACTTCTGCTACATCACCTACTACTACTGCTGCTACTTCTACTACTACTGTAACTGCTACTACTACTATTGCTGCTGCTACTACTACTACTATTGCCGCTAATAATACTACTATTATTACTGCTCCTACTATTACTACAGCTACTACTACTACCATAACTACTACTGCTTCTACTACTATTACTACTGTTGCTACAACTACTACCGCTAGCACCACTACTATACTAGTACTACTTCTGCAACTATTACTACTACTACTATAGCTAATACTACTAATGCGACTACCACTCCTATTAATGCAATTGCTACTACTACTACTGCTACTGCTGCAGTTGTTGCTACTACAACAACTACTACTACCAATACTACTAATACTACTACTACTCATGTTGTTACTACTACTACTACTACTACTACTACTACTACTCCTAGAACTTCTACGGGTACAACTACTATTACATCTACTACTGCTACTGTAACTACTGCTACTACTATAACTATTACTGCTACAACAACAACTGCTACTCCTAAAACTATTAGTCCTACAGCTACTACTACATCTGCTTCTACTACTACCAACACTACTATTGCTTCAACTACATCTCTTACTATTTTTATTGCTACTTCTGCTGCTGCGGCTACTACTGCTATTACTCGTGGTACTACTACTACTGATGCTGCTACTCGAAGTACTACTATTACTACTAATAATACTACTACTACTACTTTTAATATTACTACTACTAGTACCACTACTACTTCTGCTACTGCTGCTACTACCACTACCACTACTGCAACTACTGTTGCTACTACAGCTACTACCAGTACTACTGCTACTGCTACTACTACTACTAGTACTATTGCTGCTACCACTGCTACTACTCCAACTAGTTCTCCCACTACTACTTTTGCTACTACAACAACTACTACTACTACTTGTTTTGCTTCGATTACTACTGGTACTACTGCAACTATTTCTACTACTACTACTATTGCTTCTATTACTACTACTACTACTAATACTACTGCAAATAGTTCTAATACTAGTACAACTACTACTGTTGCTGCTAATACTACTACAGCTACTACTATTACAACTCCTACTACTACAGCTAAATTTCCTACCCCTACCACCACTACTACTCCTACGATTACTCCTACTACAACTTATATTACTACTACTACTACTACAATTCCTACTACCGCTACTATTCCTACTACTACTACTACAACAACAACAACAACTACTATTACTACAACTACTACCACTAATGCTATTGTTGCTACTACTACGACTACTCCTATAACTTCTACTACTACTACTACCACTATTACTACTACTACTGCTACTACTACTTCTGCTGCTACTTCTACTGCCGCCGCTGCTGCTACTTCTACTACACCTGACAATAATTCTGCTACTACTACTACCGCTACTACTGCAACTGCTGCTATTGCTTACTTTGCCACCACAGCTACAACTGTTGCTATTACTACCACTTCTACTACTGCTACCACTACTGCTATTACAATCACAACTACTATTGCTGCTGCTACTACTTCTGCTACTACTTCTACTACTTCGCCTGCTATTACTACTGCTACTACTACTACTACAATAGCAACAACTACTACTACTGCTAGTACTACAAATAGTACTAGTACTATTACTGCTACTACATTACTACTGCTACTACTTCTTCTACAACAACAACTACTATTACTACTACTACTACAACTACTACTACTATTACTACTACTACTACTTCTCTTTCTGCTACTACTACTACTACTGCTACTACTACTTCTGCTAGAACCACCACTACTAGTAATACAACTACTGCTACTACTCTATTTCTCCTACTACTACTACTGCTGCTACTATTATAACGACTACTACTTCCACTACTACTACTACTACTACAATCACTACTACAGCTACAACTACTACTCAACTTTCCCAACTACTACTATTACTTCTAGTACTATGAGTACAGATACTACTAGTACAAATAATACCACTACTACTGTTACTACTACTACAATTGGTAGTATCGCTACTATTGCTACTACTAAGACTACTCCGACAACGGTTACTATAACTACTACCACTACTACAATCGCTACTATTCCTACTACTGTTGCTCCTATCACTACTGCGGCTACTGTAGCGGCTACTACCAACACAACTAGTACAAGAACGACGACTACTACTACTACTACTACTACTACTACAATTATTGCTATTACCACTGCAACTAAACCTACTATGAAAACTATTGCTACTATTGCTTCTGCTTCTACAACAACAACAACTACTAGTACTACTGCAACTACTGCTACTACTACTATAACTACTACTACAACTACTACTACTACTATGACAACTACATAAACTACTTCAACTATTGCAGGAGCATCAACAAAACTGCCACAATATTACTACTATTACTACTACTACTACTCCTGGTACTGCTACTGCTACTACTACTTCTCTTATTACTACTACTACTGCAACTGCTACTACAACAACTGCTACTGCTACTACTACAACTGCTCCTACTGTGACCACCGCTACTGCCACCACAGCTCTACTGCTACTAGTACTACTTCTACTAGTACTATAACTACTACTGCTTCTACTGCTGCCCTACTGCTACTACTATTATGGCTACTATTGCTACTACAACAACTACAACAACTCCTTGTACAACTACCACTAAAACTACTACTACTCCTACTGCAACTACTACTACCACTCATGCTATTACTACTACTATTGCTACAAATACCATATCTACTACTATTGCTACTGCTACTGCTGCTACTATCGCTACTATTGCTACCACTACTACTACTGCTACCGCTATGATAACTATTTCTACTTCAACTGCTGCTACTACTATTACTACTGCGATTGCTACTGCTACTGCTGCAACTACTACTACTACTAATGCTATTACTACTAGACCTACTAAAATTGCAGCTGCTACTGCTGCAACTACTACTACTACTACTATACCTACTAATATTGCTACTACTAATGCTAGTGCTACTACCAATTCTACTACTACTACTACTATTACTAATACTACTATTACTACAACTACTACTACTCTTCCTGCTACTACGACTACTACTACTATTACTACCACTACTACTACTGCGACTACTACTATTGCTACTGTTGCTGCTACTGCTGCTGCTCCTACTACTACTACTACTACTACTACTACTACTACTATTACTACTACTACTACTACCACTATTCCTACTACAATTACTACTACAACAACTACTACTACTACTACTATAACAACTACTACAGCAGCTACTACTACTTTTCCTACCACAATTACAACAATTACAATGACAGCTACTTATACTGTCAGTACTACTACTACTGCTGCCCTTACTACTATTGCTAGAACTACTACTAGTACTACTACTACTACTTTTACCACCATAACTACAACTACTGCTACTATTGCTTCTACTACTATTACTCCAACAACAGCCACTTCTACTACCAGTACTATGACTGCTACTACTACTGCTACTGCTACTAATATTACAATAACAACAACTACTACAACTATTACCGCTCCGACTACTACAACTACTATTACCACTACAGCTACTACTACTGCTACTACTACTACAATTACTACTGCTACTAAAGCAATAACTACTGCTGCTGCTACTACTACTACTACTACTCATGCTACTTTCGCTACAACTACTAGTACTACTACTACTTCTGCTATGGCTACTACTACTGCTACTACTACTACTACTACTACTATTAGTACTACTACTACTACTAGTACTAGTACTACTATTTATGCTACAACTACAACTACTACTACGACTAATGTTGCTACTACTACTATTTCTCTATAGCTACTAGTACCACAACAACAACTATTGCTTCTGGTACTACTGCTACTACAACTACTACTACAACTGCTACAGCTACTCCAACTACTTCTCATACTACTACTGCTACTGCTACTACAACTAGTACTACTGCTACTACTACTACTACTACTGCTACTACTTTAACTACTGCTGCTAATACTACTACTATTGCTATGACTACAACTTTCAATACAATTGCTCTTACTACAACTACTATTATTGCTGCTACTGGTGCTACTGCTACGGTTGCTACTACTACTTCTACCACTATGTCACTATTACCACTACTAGTACTACTGCTACTACTACTAATACTACTATTATGAGAACTGCGGCTGCTGCTACAACAACAACTACTACTAGTACTACTACTACTTTTGCCGCTACTACTACTACTTGTGCTATTGCTACTACGATAACTACTACTACTACTACTACTACCACAGCTATTACTAATACTACTACTATCGTAGCTACTATTGCTACTTCTACTCATTCGTAGGGGTCTCCCTTTTTGCATGGAGGGTAAACGCCCGAATCCTCCATCCGAGTTTGCTGTTGAGGGTAACCAAAGGCTAAGCTCTAGGTTGGTTGGTGGCAGGTATAGGGCTCCTCCTTGTCTTTTCAGCTTATCACTATTCCTCCTATCTTTCAATGCCTTCCACCCATGACTGCCCAGTACCTATAAGATGTGTCTACCCTCTAAAACCTGACATAGGAGAGGAAATAGTACAACCATGAGGCGAACAGCTCCTTTCTAAGCTAAGGGAAAAGACCTAGTCCAGCTTTCTTTTTGAGCCATCAATAACTGCCATATTTTCAATAGGTCCTGCTCTCCCTTCAAGAGGTCCAACTTTCCTTTCACCAGTTGGTTAGTTATGGAGGACTCTGTCGGGTAAAAGCCCATATTTTCATAATATCTTTTTCTTTTTTCACTTACAGCGTGAACTAAAGAAAGAATTATTTAGGGGCATTGATATGTTCAAATCAGATTGCAGAGCTTGTGTTCAGCGAGCCAGCATAGGCTTTGATGCCAAGTATTGTACCATTTTTAAGAAAGATCTTATCCTTTCTTTCACTTGTATCATGACTGAAGCAAAGCCTCCCGTTGTGGGGTATATCTTGAGACTCTTATGACGACATGAAGTTATCGAGTTGGTACTCAGTAAGCCAACATGTACTCTGAGGCCAGTGATTTTGATGGATTTCTGGAATATCTTATAGTTTCCATCTTTATCGTCTGCTTGAAAGGAATTTGGGCATAGACAATAATAACCAAGGAAGAGCTGTGGGTTTGCTCTGTTGTTGCTTGGGCTATCAGTAAAGCAGTCGAGTCTCTTTCAGTTACCCCCGTAGTCTCTCGAAGGTGCACTAAAGGGGCAGGCTAGTGTTACTCTTATCAAAATTTCATATAGAAAAGAAAGAAGAAAGCAAGGAATCTTAATTCTAACACACTAGTATCTCTAATTAAGCTATATAGGTTTTCAAAAGCCAGCGCCCAAAGGTGCTTGATTAAAGCTGCTCACCATCTGGTAGAGTAGGAACTAACCTATAGCTTACTGAAAAAAGGCCTCATTTGCTCAGAAACTTGGCTGTCTGTCTTTTTTATTCTCCCATGCTTTACGTTGGTCAACAATCAACCACAGTTGAAGTTTAGTCAGAATCAATTTCTCTTTTTTTGGGGGGGAGTAGAACAACAAAAGAATGAAGGGAATTATGGAAACATTTTGTTATGGTCTAACTATATTCACAATTGTAGGATCATTTTCTCTTGCATTTTATAGATTTAATAGTGCGGCACTTAGGAACCTTACCATTTGTTAATCTGCATCAACCGGCTCCTAACCTGGGGATCCCACCAGTGCCCGTTCCCACTCCCACTCCCCTTCCCTATTTTGTAGTAGACGCTGTGATTAATAGCCCACTTGAGCAATTTTCCATTCTCCCATCAATTCCTATGAATATAGGCAACTTTTCTTTCTTATTCACAAATCCATCTTTGTTTATGCTACTAACTCTCAGTTTGGTCCTACTTCTAGTTTATTTTGTTACTAAAAAGGGAGGAGGAAACTAAGTACCAAATGCTTGGCAATCCTTGGTAGAGCTTATTCATATGATTTCATTATCACCCATGTGTTAAGCATATAAAAAATGAGTCCATAAAGTGCGGTGTTAGGTACAAAGTTACCATGATTCATCAACTACGATACAAATCGAGTTTCTTTCAGCCAACTACAAAGTTTGATTTAACACAAGCCCAGCAAATGAAATGAAAATAGTGAAGTTCCCTCCAACCTCGTATGTCAGCAAAGAATTCACAGAAAAATTGATTATAGATAGGTAGTGCGAAAAGTGTGAGAATATACCTTTCAAAGGAAGTCTTGACCAACCAATGCTGAATGAAGGAATCCTTGGCCAGGGAGTCGACCAATAAATTAATTATTTTCTTGTTAGAACGCATGTGTTAAGCATATAAATTTTCCCTTTCAGCAATCAAATTGAATTTAGTTTTTTCAGAATTCTTCGCAAACTTCATCTTTCTCCTGCCTGAAAGTCATAGAAAGAAGGCCTTTGCCCTCCTCTATCCCAACTTTGCAAGACTGCCTATGGCCTGGTCCACTTGTGGCTAAGCTCTTTGGGGAGAGGGTGTAGCGAGACCAATGGAAGAAGAAAGAAAAGAACGTCTATATATGATATTTTTAGTGAGACTAAGCTTGAAGTGTGTTCTTTGGAGCTAGCTTCTGAGTGATCTTCCTTCCTTTGGGTTACACTTTCCAGTCTCAAGGATATCTTTGAACATCCCAATCAAGTAATATCATAGATAAAGCATCGATCGGCAACTCATAGATGTTAGAGAATAAGCAATACTTCTCCTGTGTTGTCCGTAGGAGTGAGATAACATCAAAAAAAATGGGTAGTGCAGAATGGGAATTGTGATCAAATGGAGTGATAAGCCATATTTAGAGAGCAGGTTAGCATAGTGGGGTAAAGTGTTGGCGGGGTTAAGTAGTGGTGCATACATTCATTCCGGCTCGGTATGCCTCGTTTGGTGAGGTTCGAGTTCACTACGTGGTATCTTTTATAGAATAGTAGTTAGTATAGAAGAGAGAATCTTGGAGCTAGTTATCGAATATCTTGTAGTGAGGTATCTAATAAAGAAGGGTTAGCTCGGTTGCTTGACTGCCAACATGTATTTGATCTCCCATAACATTATTGACTTTGTGCTTCGGTTCCATACCCTGATCATTCTGGTTCAAAGAAAAATGCTTTCATTATCTATCTCACAATAGGTGGTGATGAAACTATAAGACTCTTACTCGGGAGATAATCCCTAGCAGCAAAGGAAGAAAGCATCAGGAAATAAATGTAGTAGGGCATTCGAGGTATGACTCATTGGTTGGGTAGTAGGATAGCATATGTCACATCGGTCCCATGCCTACTCCATTCGCCACTCTGAAGAAAGGACTAGACTTGTCATCAAGTTTGACACTAAAGGTTGGGGATTCATTCATGTAGTGAGCTCGTGTTAGCAAGAACTACAACCCAGAATAGAAGAAAGGTAAGCTAAGAATCTTCCTACTGTGCCTACCTCCAAAGCATAATGTGCAAGGTCGAAAGCTGATCCACTTTCGTTGCTCAGGAACAAGAATAGCTATTATGCTACACGGTATTGACTTCAAACCAATCTTGCCTAGATCATGTCCATACCTTTTCCCAAGACCAGTTCGAAGCTGACTTTTCTCCCACCAGGAAATGAGAATTGAGAAGCTATCCCATCCCACGCCTACTACAAGACTTTCAACCAACCCTGATCGTGAAGTCCACTCCACTGAAAGGAAAGGATAGGTTTGGTAATTTTATCAAAGTTCAATGAGGGATGATGGAAGCTCTGTAGCTCTAACGAGAAGAGAGAATCTTTATTGGTCTACTACACTACAATGACTTTCCTTCTTACCACAAGAAGGGGATGCTATCGAATCGGCTCTTTGCTTCTTTCTTTTCCTGTGCTCACTCTATCTTATCAGAAGGATGGCTAGCTCTCCTATCTCTGCTTTCAAGTAAAATATCGAATTTGATGTGGAATAAAAGAAAAAAGTAACTGACTGATATCCAGCACTTTAGAGGGAATGCTTTTATGAAGACAAGCGCTTCAGTGTGCTTATGCCAAGGTGAAGTTCTAAAGTTCATCGTAAGGGTATTGGCTCCATCTCTTTTTTCTTTCCATAAAGCATCGAAGTAAACTGCATGAAAAGCCTAACCCTTGCTCTTTTAGTTCTCGGTCGTAAGAGCTTACTTTTCTTTTTTCCCTCGCGAAGAAAGAAGGTTACTTTAAAGGGAAAATTGCGAAGAAAGAAATTCTTTCCCTTTCTTTCCCCATTGCTTATTCATTTTTCTTCTTTCTTATTTTTTTGGTATCGGTCGATGTAACAGTATGAGTTCGGTATCTCATCATATCTCATCTATTTAATTTAGCACCATACACCAGGAATGGGAATAGGAAAGGGAAAAAGGGTTGTAGCTCGGTATCTCATTTCATTTCTTGGAGCTTGGAACATCGAGTGTTTGAATCCCATGGGTTTTGGCAAAGGAAGAAAGAAGTTATCCTAGTGGCAGAGGGCGCACAACCCCTTATCTACTCCTTTCTTGAGCATTTCACATGTTGCTCTTCAATTTGGCCTCTCTACTATCATGGTAGTTGTCTCTATGTAGTGGTCAGCCTTCGTTAAGCTTCTAAGAAGTGACTAGTCAAGTCTACGAAGTGAAGTACTTGCTTCCCCCCTTCATCTCTCAATCACCATGCCACATCATCTATAATGATCGGTGAGTCAAAACATGTACATAACCAAGCGGAGCGCTGAGTCGAGAATTGCAAGTAGAAGTTCGGGTAGCAAAGAAAGGTTTGAAAATGGCCAGATTAGCAGGAGGGAGGGCGGCTCCACCCTGAAACAAAGTTGTATGTACATAAAAAGAGGCTAGTTATGTCAGTCCCCTTCCCATCTATATTAACCGAGAAGAGGGGGAGGCTCTTACGGAAGCCCTGCCCGTCCTTCTCTATTTTGAGGGATCCCTCATATTGATGATTCCAGGCTTCACAAACTCATAACAGACGGTTAGAAACAAGAAGAGGATAAGTAGTCGCTGCCATAGTAGGTCCTTCTCCTTCCGCTGAGATGATTTTGTTCATTCACTGCTAACGAAAATGAAGAAGCTGGAATAACTCAAAAAGAGGCCATTGAGAGCATCAGTTATCTTTTTTTTTTTAATAACTGTACGATCTTGGACTGGCCCCCTTTGCATGACCTAGAATGAAAAAGAGATCCATGCTACTACTAGTATAAGGCCTCTCAACTCCTCCCTCAGGACATTATTGCCTTGCCATGGGGATGGGGTAGCCCCAACTTCTATAGGTCCTTGGTTCAACCTCCTAATGAGAATTGAGCTCCTTGTGTGGGTATCTCATCCCTAAGACTTGCTTGCTCTACAAGGAGTGCCCCGTGGTTCCTTAAGTGCTAGCTGCAGAGAGGAATGCCATCCACTAGGGCACTTTTTGCCACTAACCACTTGCCCGCCGACCTCTCGGGCTTCGCGTTTCAAGTTTGTTATCATAACCGTCTCCTATACTGCCAAGAGCCTAGCCCCTTCTTATATCTTATCTACTACCTTGCTCCTCGGCTCCCTACTGCTCCAACTGCTCATTGTAATAGCTTGCTTCTCCAGTGTCTCGCACCCCGACCTCGAGTGGTGCGGCTGAGCTAGAGTGGCTCAGTAGTCGGCCTATGTATTCGGTCACACACATAGAGGCATGATTAGTTCCACGAATCTCACTGCACTGACCATAGTAAACTCCTTCTCATTATACTAAAATGGAGGTCTAATTTGAATGACCAAGTAGAGCATCACATTTGACACCTGAGGAAGGTACAACCCAACTATGATGTACATCAGTAGGTGTTACAATCATATGTAGATGAGTTTTGGCTGGTACAACTACTCTATTGTTCACTTCTACTAAACGTGATTGACCCAATTCTAGATCATCTTCTGGAATCGTATAACTATCAAAAGTGAGTGACTGTTCATCGAAACTATTATACTCCGAATAATCATAAGGTTGGGTTGACGCCCACCTCCCCCAAAACTTGACTTGCAAGCTTCCCCGCAAAAAGCTCTCCACGCCTACTTGACAAAAGAGCACTATTCTTCTTTCTTTAGGGTAGTTCTACCCCCTCTCAGAGACTATAAGACCCCGGTGGAATCGAAGGCCCACTTACTATTAGGTAGGCAAGAGGGGACCCTTTCTCACCCAACCCTACCTACTTCAATTAAGCTGCAACCAAAAAAGACCTAGTTCCACACACATAAGACAGGCAGAAGGTATGGAACGACCAATTCACCATGGAAAGCGAATTAGATCTGATAATCATCTTCTTTATAAAGAAAATGCATAGTAGAAAGGGATGCTAGTCGGCTCGGCAAAGTTTTAGGCCCATCAAGAGCGATTCCTCACTACACCTGTCAGGGGCCAAGTCGAACGCTCGAGTATAGATTCATTCCCTATATGCTCATGTGAACGGCCAGCCCGTAGATCTAAAAGGATCCATTCATAGGCCTAACTGGAAAGTTTGTCCACGAAAAAAAAAGTTGTTCATTCATGAGATCTCGAATTCCCATGTTCCAGCATGCATTATGCCCACAAGTCCCACCCCCAATGGATTGAGTCACCTTAGAAAGATGAAAACTATAAGGACAAATTCTATATCCTCTATAGAAAGAATAGGATCACTCTCTTTTTTAGAAAGAGGTCAATTCTTTGTGATGTGACCTCCCACCATTCACGACATCCCATTTAGTTCCAGAGTAGAAGCGCTGGTCCCCATCGGTCAAGTGCTTGTGCTTGCTATTACCTATCGTAGGACCTCCGTCCCCGAAGTGAAGAAAGAGGAGCAGGAATAAGAGGTTGTCCTCTCCTGGCCCAGTAGTTCCGCAATGACTACCGTGGTTGTTGCCAATGGGAATCCCCCATTCCGAAAGGTAACAGGGCCGGCCATTAGGTCCAAAGTTGTATGCCACTGCTTTGGTGCTGATAGATTCATGACTTCAGCGTCGTTATCAGACATTGCAAGCTGAGCATCTATTTTTCGTATATCGCTCCACACCGACAAGAGGTATGTGTACCTCCAACAACAACAAGAATGGACCATAGGCTCCTTTACTGGGAGCATTTTGGGGTATAGGTCTAAGCACCTCAACTCACCATTTTTGGCATGCTAAAGTTCTTATAGTCTCTCAATGACAGGAATGGGAGATTACCGGTAAGCCAGATGCTTTGCAAACCACTAGTACATTTTGTTGCACTTATATCACCCTTGTTAAGAGGCGCACTTCGATACCATTGATGTCCAATAGCTTTGATAGTAATGGCTAGATCTACTAGTACCTCGTCCATTGAGTATAACAGAGCAAATGATGGTATAGCAATGAACATCGGGATGATACTCGGAAATATAGTCCAATGAATCTCTATAGTAGTTCCATGAACAATCCATTGCAGGATTAGACATTTTTGCTCATGGAAATGCCATAAAGCGCGAACCAAGATTCGTGATATGAAAACAAAAATCAGTATGAGGAAGAAAAAGATATCGTGATGTAAGTCAATGATTCCTTGCATAATAGGTGTTGCTGCATCTTGAGATCCTAATTGCCATGGTTCCGCAGCATCACAAGGAGCAATTGGGAGGAATCACCATTCTAATTCTAGAACAATCATTGGAATTTCCATTCTCTGACTACTCTGCTCTATCAAAGAAAGATAGAGACTGGACGAGATTTGGCCTTGGCTTTTCAAAGAAAAAAGGATGATGGGATTGATTGGCTTTCACATTTGTAGTAGACTGAACACCCGATCAAAATCATCAACAAGCCCTATTCCTGAAGTGAACTCGTCTCGCTCTTACTCTGCTCATTTTCAAAATCGAGACAACCATAACATCAAATTGTTGTTTAAATAGTAACAAATGCCCTTAATTCGCAAGAACCAATCCGAGGTTTCAACCGCTTTTATTCTTCATTCTTTCTTCTTTTTTTTACCGTGAATCAAACTACACTTGGTTGAGCCGATATCACAATTTTGATATCTCCATAGCGGTTTTCCCCCTTATGACATATGCCCTTTCACGAGATTGGAGGTGACCTTCGCTACACTCGCCATTGGGTAACTGTAGGGCAGGTATCGGCTTGTTCTATTCATCTATCATTTTTCTTTGTCTTTTCCATGATATATCGTGATGATAGAAAACCAACAAGGAAGACAAACAAGTGGCATATTCAGAACAGACAACAGGTAGCTATCAGTTCTTGTCTGACAGCTCTTTCTTTAGTAACCAGACAGATGTGACCTTCTGAGTGCATTAGTTTAGGTAAGGCAAGGTTTGCAAAGGGTGCAAACTCATAGTGTCGTTGGTTGTCTAAATCTGCCACCTCCCCTTCTGTCTTTCTTTTGCCTTCCACTTTACTTGACTAAACACTACTTAATGCTTTAGGGCAGGTGTGCCTTAGAGCTTGGACAACAGGAACATGGCATTAACCTTCCTAAGCTTATGAATGGGGAGCAGCTTCTTCGTAAATCTTATGTGTGCCGCTATGATCATGGTGTAGGTGACAGCTTCCACCCACTTTGTGAAAGAATCAATAGCCACCAAGATGTATTCATGTCCAATTTGCTGCCTTCAGGTTAACCTTCCAATGATATCTAGGCAATATATTGCAAAGGGCCATGGTGTGGTCTGATTATGAAGGTTCGTCGGCGGCACATGGATCAAATTCGCATGCAATTGGCACTTGTGGTATCTCTGAACAAATTGGATGCAATCCTTCTCCATCGAAAAAAAATGTCCTAGGCGAAGTCTTTTTTTGGCAAGCTTGTGTCCATTCATGTGTGGACTGCAGACTCCTTCATGCACCTAGATTATCATCTCTTTGGCCTCCCTTTCATCTAGACATCTCAATAGAATTTTGTTGCTTTACTAGACTTTTTATACAACCTATCCCTATAGATAATTATTATGAACTGCATGGCTAGTCTCTGAATGGTCCGTCGATCTCTCGGTCTAGCATTGGGAGTGGTTGCTCTCGTACCGTAGTGTACAGACGAAAGCAGCAGATTCAAGCACATGAGTTTAGAGGGATTAGTTGAATGTATATAGATCGTGATTTGAAGAAGTGGATTCCAGGGACAGCTACTTCTATAAACACAAGAACTTGCCACCAAAAATCTTTAGAAGAGTACCTACAGGGTCAAGCCACATAGCTGTATTAGAACCCTTCCCTAGTTGATGAAGCACAACATTTTCTACTAATTCTCGGACATGGAGCACACTCTGCCAACTCCATGAAGAAGAGGCTAGCATCTCTTTTGTTCAATAATGCCAAGACTACTGGTTGAAAAAGACACTACACTTGAAGTGAATGAGTGCTGGGGTAATGAGCTATAAGAAAGATGAGTAGAGCATTCCTTCCACCATCATTAACATGGTGAGATAGATAGATAGAAAATCCTAAGCATAGATCGTATTTTTTTCTTAATATCTTGATCAACCATCTAGGTATCCGACATCCATATCTTCCTTTCTCTATCAAAGCTCTTGCATCTAGGTGAGCCAGGAAGAGCCAAGATTGGCCGTTGACTTCACACAGTGCGAAATTCCCTAGTCTCCATAATGGTCTTGCGAGCTATCCTCTCTTGACCTCCCAATCCCTGGAGCTAGCGCGAAGGCTCCCAATTCAAAGTCGGACGCGTTCTTTTCAAAGTGATAGTTATCGCGCCTTAGATAGAGAAAATTCCACGCCTATTTTTTGTAGGCCTTCCATATAATAAGAGAGGGGGGAGGGTGAGATTGTTGGGGATCCTTTTCCAATCCTGTTTTGGAGTTCGGACTTTCTACCTTCGCTCCATATCAGCCAGTGTTGCTCTCTCTTTGAGAATGAATATTCTTACCTTTCTCACATATTTCAATGGGCTTGGTTTATGTCTTTTATGCTTTAGGGCTATACGTAGCTTCGGTGCTCGAGACCCGATACAAAAGTAATACGCCAGCCAGCTCGAAGCGTTTAGACAGAAAGAAAATAGTTAGGATGTTGCATTTGGCGAGGTGAAAGTCAACCTATTTCCTAACAAGTAAGGCACCAGTCCAAGTGATAGTTGGCAGTGTTAGGTCTTATGGCCACTGTTGGAATCCTACCTAGTTGTTTTCTATAACAACTAGAATGGTCCAAACCAATGACAGCCCTCTTGTCATTAGAGCAATGATGAATCCCTGAGTTTGAGAATTTGAAAGCTAAGATACTCTTTTCTTGAACAGGGGAAGGAAAGACAACATTGGCAAGTAAGAAAGCTCGCCTGCTCCCTCGTGAGTGGGATCCATTGGTCTCTCTCATCTTTAAGTCACTTTTCTTAGCAATAAGAATAGGATAGCAGACACTGCCCAAGCATGGGTCTTTGATCGATGGAATGAATGCTTATTTTCAGCATCTGTTACTAGACATCTTGCTTGAAGCTTTGTTCCTAGCACAAAATCCTTAGCTTTCTTTGCTTTTCCTCTATCCTTTGCCCTATCAGAATCAGTATCGGTTCCTTCCCAAATACCCAACCTTTTCCTATGCCATTGAGAAAGGAAAGTGCACTCGATCAATTACAATGCTGACCTCCCCGGCTTAATAGTTTAGTTTTGCCACACCATGTCTCCAAAGATAGTGAAAGCGTGGCTCTTTGTGACAAGACAGGTAATACTTCCTCCTATCCTTTCCAGGTATTAAACCTTTCGTCTCTTTAGCTCGTCTTTCCATTCTTATACTCAGCGTCTGCTCCTACACTCCTCGACGTGCCTTCTTTTTAGTTGTTGGGGCCGGTCTCTGAACCTGAGTTGGCCGGCGCCAAAGATGTAACTACTCTTCCCTCCTTCCATTTTCGCTCTCCACTATGTGTTCTCATTACTTACCTTTTCTCATGCAGGGCATGTCGACCCTGGTGATCCTCTCACCAACTCTGTCTCCTTTTGGTTCTCCTCAGTCAATTTTGGTGTGCTCAACTCCCAATCTTTATTCGACACTAATCACGCTCTTTCTTATTATAGCAAACATCCATGCTGTCCCCTGCCATGATTCCTTCTGAGTGCCTGGCATTGGATAATCTCAATGCTGAATTAAGACTACCTAGTTCCCAAATGCAGACATCAAACATTTGTCATCAATGGTGCTACTACAACCACTGCTAGTACTACTACACTACTAGTGCTGCTACTACTACTACCACTACTAGTACAACTACTACTACCAATGCAACTGCGGCACCTACAACTGCTGCTACTTCTACTACTATTACTATTTCAGTTGCTACTGCTACTACTACTACTACCTATACTTCTACTACTGCTACTCCTGCCACTGCTACTGCAACTACTACTACTACTACAACTGCTACTGATGCTACTAGGGCTACTACTATAGCTACTACTACTGCTACTACAGCAACTACTTCTATTGCTACTAATACTACTACTACTATTAATACTACTACTCCTTCTACTAGTAGTATCATTGCTACTTCTACCACTGCTGCAACTACCACTACTATTAAGACTACTACTACTTCCACTACTTCTACTACTTTTGCAACTACTACTACTACGGCTACTATAGCTTCTACAATAATAACTACTACTACTGCTACCATGACTACTACTATTGCTACTACTACAACTAGAACTACTACAACAACAACAACGACGACAACAACTACAATAATAACAACAACAACAACTACTACTACTACTACTACTATTACAACAACTATTGTTACTAATAATTCTACTAGTACGACAACTTCTGCTACTACTACTACTACTACAGCAATTATCGCTACTTCTCATCTTACCGCTACTTCAGCTACTACTACAACTACTACTACTACTTCTACAGCTAATATACTACTAATACTGCTGCTACTACTACAACTACTAGTACTAATGCTACTGATGCTGTTGCCACTAGGGGTTCTTCTACTACTACTGCTACTACTACTACTAATACTACTTCTACTACTATTGCTACTCCTACAGCAACTGCTACTATTGGCACTCCCACCACGACTACTACTGCTGCTACTACTGATGCTGCTGCCACTAGGGGTTCTTCTACTACTGCTACTACTACTACTACTACTACTTCTACTACTATTGCTACTCCTACAGCAACTGCTACTATTGGCACTCCCACTACGACTACTACTGCTGCTGCTACTGCTACCGCTACTACGACTACTCTTCCTACTTCTGCTACTACTACTCACTAGCACTATTGCTACTACTACTACTCCTCCTCCTCCTCCTAGTCCTACTACTATTACTACTACTACTACTACTATTACTACTACTGCTGCTGCTGCTATTACTATTACTACTTCTGCTACGACTGCTACTGCGACTACTACTATGGCTTCGACTGCTGTTGCTACTTCAACTACAACTACAACAACTTCTCCTACGACTACTATAACAACAACAACTACTGCTACTACTACTACTAATAGTACTACTTACTACTATTGCGGCTACTGTTACTACCACTACTAATACCACTACTGTTACAACAACTACAGCTACTTCTACTACTTCTAATACTACTGCTAGTACTACTACTACTATTACAACTGTTGTTGCTGTTGTTGCCATTACTACAAGTGCAACTACTATTACCACTACTACTGCTACGACTGCTACTCGTGCTACTGCTGTTACTTTTACTGCTACTACTTTTGCTACTACTACTACTGCTACTACTATTGCAACCACTACTACTAGTACTACTACTACCCCTTCTACTACTTCTTCTGCTAGTACTACGACTTCTGCTACTACTAACTACTACAACAACTACTACTACTGCTACTGACACTACTACTACTACATCAACTACAACTGCTACGGTTGCTACTACTGACTGCCACTACTGCTGCTGGTGCTACAGCTATTACTACCACAATTGTTGCTACCACTGCTACTGATACTACTATTGCTACTGCTACTGCTGCTACTACCACAACTGCAACAACTACTGCTACTACCACAACTGCAACAACTACTACTACTACCACTGCAACTTCTACAACAATCGCAACTACTACTACCACTACTACTACTACTACTTCAACAACAACAACAACAACAAGAACAACAACAACAACAACTACTACTACTACTACTACTACTTCTACTACTGCTACTGCTAGGGGTGAGCAAAAAAAACTGAAAAATTGGTTAACCGGACCGTACCGGTTGAGAACCGTACCGGAAAATTGGTTATCAGTGCAAACCGGTATGATTCTGGTTCTGAAATTTCACAGAACCGATTTTTCGGTTCCGGTTCCGGTTATTCGTTCTCTGAAAAATCGGTTACCGGAACCGTACCAGTTTTCTATCTATATATATAACTATATCATCCGAAACCCTAACCCTAACCCCATAGTATCGGACTGAGCTCAGCGCACTCGCCCTCGACGCCGCAGTCCCACACTCGAAGCGACACGACGACGCCGCCTCGCTCTCGCCCTCGAGTCTGCACTCGCAGCGCCGTCACCTCGCTCTCGCCCTCGACCCCACACGCGCAGCGACGCTGCCTCGCTCTCACCCTCTACCCCGCACTCGCAGCGACGCCGCCATGCTGTCGCCCTCGGCCCCACACTCGCAGCGACGCCACCACGCTATCGCCCTCGGCCCCGCACTCGTAGCGACGCCGCCTCGCCCTCGCCCTCACCGGTCATCGCTAGTCCGTCACTTGCTCCGATTTCTTATTCTCGAAGTCTCAAACCCTAGATCTGGATCCCTGCATCTCTGATCTCGCCGGTCGCCGCCCACCGCCCGCCGCGTCTTTTGATACAAAACAATGGTTGTTAATTTGGGGTTTAGGGTTTGCTGGAAAACCGGTTAATTTGTTAATTTGTTAATTTGTAGGAAATTTATAATATAAAACCTATTAATCGGTTTTAGAACCGGTTTATAACCGGTTTAGAACCAGAACCGGAAAATCGGTTCTTCATCCAAACCGGTATGGTTCCGGTTCTCAATTTTTTGAAAATCGGAATCCGGTTCTGGTTCTCAAATGACCAAAAAAGGTCCGGTTAACCGGTTTTGCTCACCCCTAGCTACTGCTGCTACTTGTACTACTACTACTAAAACTGCAACTACTGCTATTACCTTTACAACTACTACTAGTTCTATTACTATTGTGACCACTAGAACTACGACCACTCATACTACTACTAATACTGCTACTGCTGCTGCTTCTACTACTACTGCTACTACTATTATGGCTACTGCTACTACTACTACACCGACTACTATTACTATGTCTACTTCTACTTCTATTACTACTTCTACTACTACTGCTGCTAATACTACTACTACTACTACTACTACTACTCCTCCTCCTAGTCCTACCACTACTAAAGCTACTACTACAACTACTACTTCTTCTGCTACTACTACTACTATAGCTACTACTGCTACTACTCCTACAACTATTGTTGCTATTACTACTGCTACTACTTCTACTACTACTAGTACTACTTTGCTACTACCACTACTGCTGCAGCTCTGCACTTGCTACTACTACCACTGCTACAACTACTTCTGCTAATGCTAATACATCTGCTATTACTACTATTCTGACAACTATTTCCATTGCTGCTACTGCTGCTACTGCTGCTACAACAACTACTAGTACTGCTACTACTACTACTACCACGTCGACTAGTTTTGCTACTACTATGACTACTACTACTGCTAGAACTATAACTAGTACTACTACTGCTACTACAGCTACAATTGCTATCACTACTACTACTACTATTACTGCTACAAGTACTACCACTACTTGTACTACTCCAACTACTGCTAATGTTGTTGCTGCTCCTACAACTACTGCTACTACAACTACTATTACAACTTTTGCTGCTACCGCTTCTACAATTTCTTCTACTAGTACGACAACTACTACTTCTGTTACAACGGATGCTACTACAAGTAATAGTACTACTAGTACTACTAGTACCACAACTACTGCTACTGCTACTACTATTTCTACTTATACTGCTACTACAGCTACTATAGTTGCAACTACTACTACTACAACTGCAACTGATGCTACTATGGCTACTACTGTTGCTACTACTGCTACTAGTACTACTATTACAGCTACTGCTGCTACTACTACCACAACTACTGCTACTACAATTACTAATTCTGTTTCTCCTAATACTACTACTGCTACTAATACAAGTACTCCTTCTGCAACTAGTACCATTGCTACTACAACCACTACTGCTATAGCTATTACTATTACTTCTCCTACTTCCACTACTTCAACAATTACTACTGCCACGGCTACTACTACTTCTACAACAATAACTACTACTACTGCTACCACACTACTACTACTGCTACTACTACTACTACTACAACAACTACTACTACAACAACAACAACTACTACTGCTACTACTACTGCTACAACTACTACAATAGTACTACTATTGTTGTTACTACTACTACTAAATTCTACTACATGCACTGCTACTTCGACGGCTCCCACAGTCACTACTACTAGTACGACTACTAATACTACTTCTTCTCCTCCTCCTACTAATATTACAACTACAACTACTCCTACTGCTGCTGCTATTGCTTCTATCGCTGCTGCTACTGCTTCTACTAAAACTACTACCACTATTACTATTACTACAACTACTACTATAACAATAAGTACTACCACTTCTACTAAAACTACTACCACTATTACTATTACTACAACTACTACTATTATAGTTGTTGCTACTGCGACGAAAGCCACTACGACTACTACTTCTGCACAATAACTTTTATTAACACTACTATTGCTATTGCAACAACTGCTACTACTACTACGACTACTACTATTACTACTACTGCTCCTACTACTACTATCGCTACTACTACTACCACTACTACTAGTCCTATAGCTACTACTGCTACAACTACTACTTTTAGTATTACTACTACAACTGCTAAGACCACAACTACGACTATAATTGCTACTACTACTACCAATTTTGCTAAAATAACTATTGCAACTAATACTTCTACTACTACTACAACTACTACTACTGTTACTGCTACTACAACGATTATTACTCCTACTCATATTACCACTACATCAGCTACTACTACTACTTCTACTACTACTACTACTACTTCTATAGCTAATATACCACTACTACTGCTGCTACTACTACTACTACTAGTATTACTTCTACTACTATCGTTGCTAAAACCACTATGGGTACTACCGCTATTGCTACTACCGCTGCTACCAATTCTATTGCTACTATTACTACTACTACTTCAATTAGTACTATTCCTATGACTATTGCTGCTAATGTACTATTACTGATAATACTACAGCTACTACTACTCCAAGTCCTACTACTATTACTACCACTACCACTATGATTACTACTACTACTATTTCCACTTCTACTACCACTACTACTACTACTTTAACTTCTACTAGTACTCCCATTACTGCTACTGTCGCTTCTGATGTTGAAGCTGCTGCTACAACTATTACTACCACTACTACTGCTACTACTACTACTGCTACTACCACTGCGACTGTGACTACTTCTACGGCTACGAGTGCTGCTGCTACTTCTACTACAACTACAACAACTTCTGCTGCTACTACTACTACTACAAATAATACTATAACTACTGCTACTACTACTACTACTACTACAACAACAACAACAACTAATACTACTACTACTACCACCACTACTACTACTACGGCTACTACTACAACTACTACCAATACCACTACAACAGTTACAACTACTACTGCTACTTCTATTATTGCTACAACTACTGCTACTACTACTACCACTACTGCAAATGCTACTACTGTTACTACTACAACTGCTATGGCTGCTACTAGTGCTACTGCTGCTATTTCTGTTGTTACTACTACTGCTAATACTACTGCTATGAGTACTATTACTACTAACTAGTACAACTACTACAACTACTGCTACTACTGCTTCTACTACTATTACGACTACTACTACTTCTATTACTAACTACTATTAATACTTCTACTATTGCTCCTACTAATACTGCAACTACTACCACTACTACAACTGCTATGGCTACTACTACTGCTATTACTGCCACAATTGGTGCTACTACTACTACTAATACTACTTTTGCTACTACTACGACTGCTAATACAAGAGCTGCTACTCCCACTACTACTATAACAACTGCTACTACCACTGTAACTTCAACTACTACAACTACTACTACTACTACTACTACTACTACTAGTACTACTACTAGTAGTAGTACTACTAGTACTACTACTGTGACTACTATTACTGCTACTACTACTACTATTGCTATAATTACTACTACTCCAACTACTACAACTACTACTATAATAGCTGTGACTACTACTACTACTACTACTATTACTAGTACAGTTGCTACTACTCCAACTCCAACTTTTACTGCTACTACTACTCCAACTACTACTACTGCAACCACTGGTTTGATTACTATTGCTCCTACTCATACTCTTACTACTACTACCAATACTACTATAGCTGATACTACTACCACTATGACTACTACAACCAATACTACTTCTAGTGCAACAACAACTACTATAACTACTACTACTCCTACCCCTGCTCCTGCCACTAATACTACTACTCCTACTGCTACTATTGCTACTACTACTCCTTCTAAAACTCCTACTCACACTACTGCTACTACTACTACTACTACTACTCCTACTCCAACTTCTATGGCTACTTCTACACCTACGACTACTACTACTACGATTATTACTACTGCTACTATTACTACTACTACTACCACTATTATTACAACTACTATTGGTACTACTACTACTTCCACTATTACTACTACTATTGCTATGACTTCCACAACTACTACTCCAATTACTACAACTACTACAGCTGCTATTACTACTACTACTACTGCTACTACAACTACTACTTCTAATACTACTACTATGACTACGTTTACTACAACTACTAATACTAATACTACTACTACGATGACTACTAATACTACTATTACTACTACTACTGCTACTACTACTATTACTACTACTACTACTCCTCCTCCTCCTACTACTACTACAAAGACAATTACTACTAGTACAACAACTACTACTACTTACTGCGTACTAACTCCCAGCTACTACTAACTAGCCTACTACATACGAACTACTGCTGCTAACATACCTACTAGTCGACATACGCTCGTAAACTACTACTCAAACTAACTCTACTTTCGTCTGCTACTACGTACTACTGCTACTACTACTATAGCTACTACTGCTACTACTGTTACTACTACTGTTGCTATTACTACTGCTACTACTTCTACTACTACTAGTACTACTATTGCTACTACCACTACTGCTACAACTCTGCACCAGCTACTACTACTTTTACTAATGCTAATACTTCTGCTATTGCTACTACTATGACAACTATTTCTATTACTACTACTACTGCTACTGCTTCTACAACAACTACTAGTACTGCTACTACTACTACTACCACATCGACTAGTTCTGCTACTACTATGACTACTACTACTGCTTGGACTACAACTAGTACTACTACTGCTACTACAACTACAATTGCTACCACTACTACTACTACTATTACTGCTACGAGTACTACCACTACTAGTACTACAACTACTACTGATGTTGTTACTACTCCTACAACTATTGCTACAACAACTACTATTACAACTTTTGCTGCTACCGCTTCTACAACTTCTTCTACTAGTACGACAACTAATACTTCTATTACAATGGATGCTACTACTAGTAATACTACTACTAGTGCTACTAGTACCACAACTACCGCAACTACTACTACTATTTCTACTTATACTGCTACTACAGCTACTGCTGCTGTAACTACTACTACTACAACTGCAACTGATGCTACTATGGCTACTACTACTGCTACTTCTGCTACTAGTACTGCTATTATAATTGCTGCTACTACTACTACAATAGTAGTAGTAATAGTAGAAGGAGCAGTAGTTGCAGTTGGAGTAGTCATAATAGTAGTAATAGTAGTAGAAGTACAAGTAGTAGTAGCAATAGTAGGAGTAGGTGTTGGAGTGTAGTAGTAGTACTAGGAGGAGGAGGAGGAGCAGCAGTAGTAGTAGTAGCTATAGTAGTTGTGGCAATAGGAGTTGTAGCAGTAGAACCAGTAGCAATAGTAGTAGTAGTAACAGTAGCAATAGTAGTTATTGTTATAGTAGTTGTAGTAGTAGAAGTAGAAGTAGGGGCGGTAAAGGGAGTTGGAGTTGAAGTAATAGTAGTAGTAGTCATAGTAGTAGTAGCAGCAGTAGTAGTAGTAGTTGTGGTAGTCGTAGTAGAAGTCAAAGGAGGAGTGTTAGAAGTGGTAGTTATAGTAGTTATAGGAATAGTATGAGTAGAAGTAGTAGTATTAGTAGTTGGCTTAGTATTAGTAGTAGTTGGAGGAGTACTAGTAGTGGTAGCTGTAATAATAATAGTAAGATTTGTAGTAGTAGTTGCAAAAGGAGTTGTTGTCGTAGTAGTAGTAGTAGTAGTTGTAGTAGTAGTAGTAGTAGTAGTAGTAGTAGTATTAGCTATAGTAATAGTAGTAGTTGTTGGAGTAGTAGCAGTGCTAGTAGTTGTAGTTATGGTAGTAGTGTAATACTAGTCTTCTATCAGCAGTAGTAGTAGCAACAGCAGCAGCAGCAGCAGCAGTAGTAGTAGAAGTAGTAGTAGTAGTAGTAGCAGTAGTACTAGTAGTACTAGTAGTAGTAGCAATAGTAGTAGTAGTAGGAGGAGGAGGAGGAGTAGTAGCAGCAATAGGACTAGTACTAGTAGTGGTAGTGGTAGTAGTAGTAGTAGTAGCAATAGTAGTACTGTAGTAGTAGTGTAGTTGTAGTAGCAATAGTAGAAGTAGTAGAGGTTGTAGCAGTAGCAATAGTAGCAGTAGTAGCAGTAGTAGTTGTTGTAGTAGCTGTAGAAGTAGTAGTAGTCAGTATCATAGTAGTAGTAGTAGCAAGTGTAGTTGTAGTTGTTGTTGTTCTTGTAGACGTAGTAGTTACAGTAGTAATAGTAACAGTAGTAGTAGTAGTAGTGCTAGTGGTAGTAGTACTAATAGCAAGAGAAGATGGTGGAGGAGGAGCAATACTAGTAGTAACAGCAACAGTAGTGGTAGTAGTAGTTGAATTAGTTGTATCAGTAGTAGAAGTAATGGTAGTAGCAGTAGCAAGAATAGTAGTATTTGCAGCAGTAGTAGCAGTAGTTCTAGCAGTAGTTGTAGTAGTAGTAGTGGTAGTAGTTGTTGTTGTTATAGTAGCAGCAACAAAAGTTATAGTAGTAGATGTCACAGTAGTTGTAGTATGGTAGTCGTTGCAGTAGTAGTTCAGTAACAGCAGCAGTTGTAGTACTTGCAATCTCAATATTAGTAGTAGTAGATGTAGCAGTCTAAGTAGTATTAGTAGCTGTATTAGTAGCAGTAGCCGCAAGAGCAGCAGCTACAAAAGTAGTGGTTGTAGTAGTAATTATGGTAGTAGGAGCTGAATAGTAGCTATAGTGAAAGTTGTACTAGTAGTAGTAGTAGTTGCAATAAAACAGTATCAACCAAAGTGATTGTATTTGTTGCAGTAAAAGTATTAGTACTTGTAGGAGTGGTACTAGTAGTAATAGTAGCAACTATTTCAGTTACAGAAGTAGTAGTAGTAGTTGTTGTTGTTCTTGTGGTAATAATAAGAGTTGTAGCCAAAGTAGTAGCAACAGTGGTAGTAAAAGTAGTAGTAGTAGTAGCAGTAGTAATAGTAGTAGTAGTAGTAGTAGTAGTAGTAGTAGTAGTAGTAGTAGTAGTAGTAGTAGTAGTAGTAGTAGTAGTAGTAGTAGTAGTAGTAGTAGTAGTAGTAGTAGTAGTAGTAGTAGTAGCAGCAGCAGCAAAAGTAGTAGGGGTAATAGGATAAGTTGTAGTAGTAGTAGTTTTAGTAGTAGTAGAGGTAGTAGTAGTTTTAGTAGTAGTAGTAGTTGCAGCAGTAGTAGTAGTAGTGGTAGTAGTAGTAGTAGCAGTAGTTGTGGTAAATGTGGTAGTACTAGTAGTAGTAGTGCTAGTAGTAGTAGTAGTAGGAGGAGGAGGAGGAGGAGGAGCATGAGTCGTAGTAGTAGCAGTAGTAGTAGTTGTTGTAGAAGTAGTAGTATTAGTAGTAGATGTAGTAGTAGTAGTAGCAGTAGTAGTAGTTATTATAGTAGGAGTAGTAGCAGCAGTAATAGTAGGAGTTGTAGTAGTAGTTGTTGGAGAAGTAGTAGTTGTTGTAGTAGTAGTTGTAGTATTACAAGTAGTAGTAGTAGTAGTAGTCACTGTAGTAGTAGTAGTAGTGCTGGTAGTTGTAGTTGTTGCAATAGTCGTTGGAGTAGTTGTAGCAGCAGTAGGAGTAGTGGTGGTGGTAGTAGTAGTAGTAGTAGCAGGAGTAGCAGTAGCAGTAGTAGCAATAATAGTAATAGTAGAGTAGTAGTAGTAATAGAAGTAGTAGGCATAGTAGTTGTAATTGCAGTAGTTGTAGTAGTTGTTGTAGTAATAGCAGCAGCAGCAGTAGTAGTGCTGGTAGTAGTAGTTGTTGTATCAGAAGCATCAGTAGTGGTGGTGGCTGCAGTAGTAGCTGTAGTAGTAGTCGCAGAAGTAGTTGTAGTAATAATAGTAGTTGTAGAAGTAGAAGTAGTAGTAATAGTAGTAGTGGTAGTTGTTGTTGTTGTTGTTATTGTAGTAATAGTAGTTGTAGTAGTAGTAGTAGTGGTACTAGTGGGAGTAGTAGTAGGAATACGTGTTGGGGAAGGGATACTAGTTGGAGTATTAACAGTTATAGCAGTAGTAGTAGGAGTAGTAATAGTAGTAGTAGTAGGTGTAGTAGTAGTAGTAGTAAGGGTAGTAGCAAGATTAGTAGTTGTAGCAGTATTTGTAGTAGTAGTCATTGTAATAGTAGTAGCAGTAGTAGCAGTCGTTGTAATATTTGCAGTAGTAGAAGTAGTAGTCGAAGAAGTTGTAGGAGTATTACTCATAGTAGTAGTAGTAGTAGCAGAGAAGTAGTACCATTGAAGTAGTAGTACTAGTAGTAGTTGTTGTAGCAGTAGTAGTGGTAAAAGTCATAGTAGTAGTAATGATAGAGGTATTAGTTGGCGTAGCAATAGTAGTAGCTATAGTTATAGTAGTAGTAGTAGTAATAGCGCTAGCAATAGTAGTAGTTTTATTGGTAGTAGTAGAATTACTAGTAGCGGTAGTAGTAGCAGTATAAGTAGTACTAGTAGTGGGACTAGTAGTGGTTGCAGTAGTTAGCAGTAGTAGTAGTAGGAGGAGGACGAGTAGTAGTAGTTTTTTTGTTTTATTGTAGTAGTAGGAGTAGTAGTCTTAGTGCTTGCAGTAGTAGTAGCTATTGTAGTGGATGTGGTACTACTGGTTGTAGTACTACTAATAGCAAGAGAAGGAGGAGGAGGTGGAGCAGTGCTAGTAGCAGCAGCAGCAGTATTAGTAATAGTAGTAGTTGAAGTAGTAGTATCAGTAGTAGTACTAAGGGTAGTAGCAATAGTTGTAATAGTAGTATTAGTAGTATTAGTAGTAGTAGTAGTTCTTGTAGTAGTTGTAGTAGAAGTAGTAGTAGTAGTAGTAGTAGCAGTAGTGGTAGCAGCAGCTGAAGTAGTAGTTGAAGTAGTAGCAGTAGTTGTAGTAGTAATAGTAGTTGTAGTAGTAATAGTAGTTGTAGTAGTAGTATTAGTAGCGGTGGTAGTGTAGTAGTAGTAGCAGTCTCAATAGTAGTAGTTGTTGTTGTACGAGTCTAAGTAGCAGCAGCAGTTGTTGTTGTTGTATTAGTGGCAGGAGCAGCAAACGCAGCAACATTAGTAGTAGTAGCAGTAATAGTAATATTAGTAATTGGAGTAGCAATTATTGCAATAGTAGTTGTTATACTAGTAGTAATAGAAGTTGTAATAATTGTATCAACCAAAGTGGCTATATTTGTTGAAGTATAAGTAGTAGTACTTGTAGGGGCAATAATAGTAGTAATAGTAGCAGCTATTTCAGTTGCAAAAGTAATAGTAGTAGTCATAGCAGAAGTAGTAAGAGTAGCGATTGTAGTACCGGTAATAGTAATAGCAGCAGTAGTAGTAGTAATAGGAATAGCAGTAGCAGTAGAAATAGCAGTAGTAGTAGTCATAGTAGTAGTACTAGTCATGGTTGTAGTTATTATGGTAGTAGTAGTAGTAGTAGTTGCTGTTGTTGTATTAGCAATGGTAATACTAGTAGTTATTGGAGCAGCAGTAGTGCTAGTAGTAGTAGTTGTAGTAGTAGTGCACTAATAGTAGCAGTAGTATTAGTAATAATGGCAGTAGTAGTAGTAGTAGTAGTAGTAGTAGTAGTAATGGTAGTAGTAGTAACTGTAGTAGTAGCAGTAGCATTAGTAGCCGTGATAGCAATAGTAGCCATAGTTGTTGTAGTAGTAGTAGTAATAGCAGTTGTTGTAGTAGGAGAAGTAGCAGTAGTATTAGTAGTACTAGTAGTAGTGACAGTAGTAGCAGAAGTAGAAGTAGCAGTAATAATAGTAGTAGAAGTAGTTGTAGTAGAAGTAGTAGTAGTAGGAGTAGTAGTTTTAGTAGTAGTAGTAGTAGTAGTAGTCGTAGTATTAGTTGTGGGGGTGGTAATAGGAGCAGTAACAGTGGTGGTGGTGGTAATAGTAGTTGTAGCAGTAATAGAGGTATTAGTAGTAGTAATAGGAGAAGGATTAGAAGTAGAAGTTTTAGTGGTAGTAGAGGAAGAAGTTGCAAAAGTAGTAGTAGTAGTAGTAGTAGTAGTAGTAGTAGTAGTAGTTGTTGTTGTTGTTGTTGTAGTAATAGTATTAGTAGTAGTAAATGCGGTAGTACAAGTAGTAGTAGTGGTAGTAGTAGCAGGAGCAGGAGGAGGAGCAGTAGTGGTAGTAGCAGTAGTACTAGTAGTAGTAGTAGTAAAAGTTGTAGTAATCATTGTAGAAGCAGTAGTATTAGTAGTTGATGTGGTAGGACTAGCAGCTATTGTAGCAACTAAAATAGTAGTAGTAGTAGCTGTTGTAATATTAGATATAGTGGTAGTGGTAGTAGTTGTTGTAGCTGACGTTGTAGTAGTGCTAGTAGTCGTAGTTGTTGTAGTAGTAGTAGAAGCAGTAGTAGTAGCAGTGGAAGTACATGGAGTACTAGTAGTTGTAGTAGTAGTATCAGTAATAATAGTAGAAGTAGCAGTCTCAGTAGTAGTAGTAGTAGTAGCAACAGCAGTAGTTTTAGTAGTAGCGAAAGTCTGAGTAGTAGTAGTAGTAGAGTTGCACTATTAGTAGTAGTAGCAGCAAGTGCAATAGCAGTAGTAGTAGAAGTAGTAGTAATAGTAGTAGTAGGAGCAGTAATAGTAGCAATAGTAGTAGTTGTATAAGCAGTACTAGCTATTCTAGTTGCAGTAGTACCGTTAGTAGTACTAGTTGATGTAGCACTAGTAGTAATAGTAGTAACTATTACAATTGCGGTAGCACTTGTAGTAGTCATAGCGGAACTAGTAGTATTAGAAGTTGTAGTAGGAAAAGTAGCAGCAGTAGTAGTGGTAGAGTAGTACCTATAGTTGTGGTAGTAACAGGACTAGTAGTAGCAGTAGAAGTGGTAGTAGTATTACCAATAGTTTAGCAGTAACAGGACTTGTAGTAGCAGTAGAAGTTGCAGCAGTAGTGGACGTAGTAGTAGTAGTAGTCTTGGTAGGAGTATTTATAGTAGCAAGAGTAGTGGTGGTGGTAGTAGTAGTAGTAGTAGTGTTTGTAGTAGTAATAGTTGTAGTTGTTGT